>JAOBRD020079873.1:0-10361 GCA_027575215.2 Hydrozoanthus sils
CCTAACAGGGTTTAACGTTGCCTAACGGGGTTTATATTTAGGTACATAATCATATACCATATATGAAGTACCTACCCCTGGTTTTCGTCTGAGCAACACCGCAGACCTTAACGAGTGCAGGTTCGCAGACGAGGGAAACAAAGATGTCTGCAAACACCGGTGATTAGGCCTGACTGGGTAAGTATTTGTCCTTTTACTGGAGAATACTAAAACAGCTCAGATTTTTGTATCGAAAAAATACCTCGCACTGGTATACAGGTTTCACCGTTAGATAAAATACTAAGTTTGCGACAATGAAATTCCTGTGGCTGTGTGCTGGTTTCGAATTCTACGTCTCTGATCATGACACTGGAATTTTCAACAGAACTCACGTCACTCATGACCAAGGGTCAACTGTCTTATTTACAAAACTATTGTTTTCACAAGGGCTGTTAAAAAGGTGTTTGGAAAAATAGAACAATGCTCGCATACTTGTTTGCAACGATTGCAGACTCGTGGTCAACACATGTAAATACCTTAGACATCGACTGGAAACGCGAACCAGTCGACCAGTATCCCTCTCGGCCGTTTAAACGTGCGCACAAATTAATTGAGGCCAGTAAGCAATTGACTAACAAGGTAGTAGTTTTAGACGAGCGAATTGAACCGCCTCGATTTGCTCAGCTATCTGCGTTTTAGCCCGTCAAATCAAAAATGTATTTACATAATTGTTGAATAAAGTACTAGTTGAATCAGTTGAAAAAGTTGAATTATGTCGGTGATCCAATATTAATTTCCAAGAAAGCCCAAAACTGGGTTTCCTTTAAATATTAGTTTGCAGATGGCCAGACAGTGTTTAGAACTGCAATCTGATTGGCAGCAGAGAGTGCCATATTTTTCAGGGCTCGCTGAGAAAAAAAAGAAAAAAAACATATAAGTGGCCAATGCTACCAAAATATGAATGCTGGCTGCTGGATTTTAAGATTTTTTTAGTAGACTATTAGTAGACTTTTTTACTTCACTGGCTAAATAAAAATATGGAGGAAAAAACAAGATTACACATGAATATTGAAGAGGACCCCCAAATCCAGGAAATGGACCCCAACTTTCCAGAGCCTAGATCTATCTCTGCTCTGTTATATTTTGTTGTTTTTTAGAAAAAAATTCAAACTAAAATTTTTTCTAAAACCTATGTTCAAAGTATTTTATTAACCTCAGTCATTTATAATCAGCCTTTACCAGGAAATCCAAAAAAAATTATGCGAACCTATACAGCAATATTTGCTCTGTGCAATACTACATAAGCCTAGGTCATTTGCAAAGACACATTTTTATTTATGTAATAAGTAAACTAAATCATTAAGTAGTATTATTCTTATTAATTTTATTAATGTTATAACTGTTTTTTAAAGTTATTGTTTTTATTATTTAATTTTAATCTTTTTATTTTAAAAAGTTTTGTGCACAGGGCAGGCATTGTAAAGATGAGCAAGCGACCTTTTCCAAACTCCACCCTCTATAAATTCAAGAACTGTCGAGTGATAAGAGACCATGATATCATTACAGACGATTTGTGGGTCAGAGATGGTAAAATTCAAGATCCAAGGGATGTTTTCTGGGAAGAAAAAACTACTCCAGAAGTTATCATAGATTGTCACAACCTCATTTTCTCACCAGGCTTTATTGACCTACAAATAAATGGTACGAGTTAATTTCTTGTGTCAATAAAGAAGTGCAGTAAATGTGATAATGATAAAGACTATTGAGTTAAAATGGTCAGAAAAAAAGAAAATAAGCAAGAATGTTTGATTATAAAGATAATAATTGTATCCACTGATACGGTCACTTATGGATGAGCCGTAAAAAATTGACCCATATAACAGGGCAACCAAATTAACAAGGCTTTTTTTTATAAGAAAGTGTATTAGGCCATTTGACCAGCTGACCAAAAAAAAAGTGATGGTTATAACGAGGTGGCCAAATTAATGAGGTGACTGTAAGGCTGAGTTCCACTGTACAAGTAATGTAATAATTATTTACCGCTAGATTTAAATTTAATATTAACCGCATAGAAATTGAATTATTTTTGCCACCATCTTGTTTTCTTCTTTTTTTAGGATTTAAATTCTAGAATATTAAACCAGGTTTTTTAATTTTACAACAAACTGTACAATACAATATTGTCATACTGTCAAAGGAATTACATTGCACATGAAAGGGCACTGAACAAAACAACTTTCTTCGTTCAGGTGGTTTTGGCATTGATTTTTCTTCTGAGCCTAACAAGTTGGATCATGGAGTAAAAAAAGTTGCAAAAGGGCTGTTACAACATGGGGTCACCTCATTCTGTCCTACAATTGTTACTTCATCACATGAGTCTTACCTCCAGGTACAGCTTAAACTAAAATTAAAGTAAAAATGTGAAAGAAAAGTGGTACTTTTATGTTGATCCTTTCCTATGTGAATATGCTCAGAGCCGGGTGTAGTGAAATTAAGCACTAAGCAAATGTCAAATGGCAAAACCTCAGCTTGCTGTTTGGCATGCCTTATCGATGTTCTCAAGAACCATAAAAAAATTTTATTTTATAATTTTTTTGCTTACTACAATTCATCATTTAGCAGAAACAATCCACTGAGGTAGTAAAATCCATATACCAAATATTTCATCTCATTATGTTTATTTCACTTAATTCATAAGAATGGATTTTGAAAAAAAAAGAAAAATGGCGCTTATTTCTTTGAAATGAATCTTTTGGTTGCTGAGATATTACTATATGCAAATTACAAAAGTTGTGACATACAGTAATAGGAGGGACTCATAAGTGGAAAGATCACAAAACAGCAATTACTTATTGAATTTCACAGCTAATGATGATCCTGAAACTTTGCTTAAATGTTTAACTATAATACATAGAAACAACACGTGTTATAGAAATAGCTGTTTATTGCATTACATCACAACTTTTGTAATTTGCATATTTGAAAAACCTTAAATTCTCAACAACCAAAAGAGTTACTTCAATGAAGTAAGAGATGATTCCTCTAATTTTTCAAAATCCATTCTAGATAACAAATTAAGTTCCATAAACATGATATTATATATACATGTACACTTTATGTGCAAGTAATATTATTCTTTTATCTGTTTGAATAAACCTGTAAATTATATGTAATGGGAAACTGAAGTATGTAAAGCATTATCATAAGGTGACAATACAAAGCTCTACTGCTACTCCTTTGCTGGCAGAACCCCATCCTGAAGCTATTGCAGCTTTTTTCTCTCAGTTATGAGGTGTTGCTCTTTTTAGACCATTATATTAAATAATATTCTTAATTGGTTATCTAAAGACACAAAGATATAAACTCAGCTCAGATCAAAATAGTTTTACTCCTCAACAATGCACTGGATCGTACTTTCTGTAAAACATCGTCTGCAGTGTAGTGGCCGAGTGGTTAGTGTGTTTGACACGTAAGGTTCGCAAGTTCAAGCCCTGACTAGACCACTGCATTGTGTCCCTGAGTAAGACACTTTACCTGACTTTGTTCTAAGTGACTCTGCTGGGGGCTAACCTACGATAGACTAGTATCCTGTCCAGAGGGAGTCAAAGACTCTTGTTCGCTTAACACCACAGAAATTGGAGATAAGCCAATGAGCAACTTAGGTTCAAGAAACCTTGGTTTTAGCTTTAGCTTTAGCTGTCATTTTGGTAAATAAAAGAACTATAAGTAATTTATTTTTTACACCATTTTATGCATGGCAAAAGAATACATGCTGTCTGTAGGCAATGATGTTAACTTTATTAGGCTAAGCATAATTCATATAATTATTTTTGTGTGTTTAAAGATACTTCCTAAAATCAAGAAATGTAGGGGAGGGCCGCATGCTGCTGAAATACTAGGTAAGCTCTTCCAACAAAATAATCTCAGTTTCGAGGATCAGATCAATAACAATTATAATAATAATTATTTAAACCAACCTCTCTTCTGATTGGTTCATTCAAATCACAAGTACTCGACCCTTGCATCGAGTGCAGGGTTAGTGCAACCACAGATCAACAAAAAGCAAAAGGTTGAATGCCTATAAAATTTTCTCAGCTTTTATTGGTCTTGCTGAGAACTAGATTTTTTTTTTCATTCTGTTACTACATTAACAGGTGTTCATCTTGAGGGGCCATTCATCAACCCCTTGAAAAAGGGCGCACACCCAGAACACCTGATGAAAACAGTGAGTGGAATGAATGACCTGGAACAAGTTTATGGCTCTCTTGAAAATGCTGTTATCATCACTATGGCACCCGAGGTGGAGGGCAACACGCATGTCTTTGAGGACATCGTCAAGAGAGGCATTGTTGTATCAATAGGTAAAATGTTGGGTTTTCTTTCTTTTTTAAGAGATCTGATAATATGATAAAGCTTTCACAATAACATCGATTTCAGGAAGTGAATCTAGTCATCATGGCAGAAACTGAGAGGTAATTTACCAAGGGGATGTGGTTTGAGAGAGATGAGCTCTCACAAGTTTGTGAGAGCAAGCCTTTCGGAAAATTTTGGGCATGCTGGAAATGGTTTGAGCAAAAATCCCTCACTCCATTTTTTGATTGCCCCAATTTCCATGCGTCCAAAAATGCTATGCAGGCTGCTGATCTATTGCCTCGTAAAGCTGCAATGTGAATATCAAGCACAACAGATGTTTGTCTTACTTTCTTGTGAGGCGAAATTCTCACAGAAAATTTGCTTCACTCAAGAGGAACAGGCCTAGCTCTCTGACTCAATAGGCAATGGGTTCAGCTGTTTCCTAATAGGTGTGTCCCAGACTTAATCGCTTTTGTCAACAAGCAATTAACGATGTTGTGTCTCAAGTAATTTTGTCATAGCTCAAGATGATTTAACGGTTCTTTACAATTATTGCATTCAGGCCATTCAACTGCCAACCTAAGTCAGGCAGAATCTGCAGCGAGGGAAGGCGCTTCGTTTATAACTCATCTATTCAATGCCATGCTTCCGGTAAGTACTCATTGCTCCATGATAGAATTGAATAAAAAAGACGGTATTAAACTGCACACAATTGACAACCATTCCTAGTGTTGAAGAAAACTTTTTAAAGTGCCTATGACACGCAAGTCACATTTTTGCAAGCTAACAGCTTTAGGGAATGTTGATAAAATGTAGCGAACAAGCTTTTCGAAGTTGACAATTTTCGTGCTGAATTTTGGTCCTCTCAATCACTCAGCCAAAAACTGCATTTGTCACGTCACTGGCTTTCAGCTTTGTAACGTTGAGCGGTTGGAAAATCCACATGTCGGTAAGAAGCAATGAATCGACCTCAACAAAAAAGCGAAAAGTTAGGGGGGAATACTGCTTCACAGGCTTTCACAACAACTTCGGTTATAAAAATAACTCAACTCCGGAGATAACAATGCATACGTTACCAAAAACCCAGCTGCTTGACGTCATTCATCCTTAGGTATCGTTATCAAGGAACCTAAAAAGAGGATAAAAAAACTTTTTATAACATAACTGTAACTTTGTGATTATTTAAATCGAAAATCCTTAAACTTTGGGTTCGTGTACTAACGCCTACCTTTGACTGAGCTGGCGAAATATCAGCTTCGTGTCATAGGCACGTAAAATGGTTCATAGCATTGCTCGGATGGAATCTAAACCTTTCAAATCTTTGAAGGACTAAGTCATGGCTTTCTCTGTGCGATTAAAATACAAACTCCAGATCTGAATAGAAAAATCAAAGCCGCCTAATTTTCCTGTTCCCTGTCTGAATAACCTAGAATATAATTTATAATCACAAGCGCCTTGGACGGCCTTTTATCACTTAAGATGGTTTTTTAACCGAAAACACTTTCCTTCTTCTTTTACTACATTTTTATGATTCGTGTTTGCTTTACAGAGGTCAAGAGATCTATTTTATATTATAAACATGTTTAATTAAGTTAGTTTTTGAATTTTGAATTGAAGGCTCAATTTTTATTTCAGTGCGCACTGTTGTTCTTTTCTAGTTCCATCACAGGGATCCCGGTATAGTTGGCCTCTTAACCAGTGATAACATTCCCAAACCTATTTTCTATGGTTTGATCGCTGATGGAGTACACACGCATCCCACTGCTACAAGAATAGCACACAGATCCCATCCAGATGGTAAGTGCAGTACGGCTACTCAACCATTTACATTACCGGATGGAGTTTCATACGAGTCAATATTCAACGAGGTGCAAATCGACGTGTTGACTACACTAGATTCATAGAAAACAACATCGAGTAGTCTAGTTGTATTACTTTAATTACGAAATTAAAGTTTTGGACAAACAAGTACGACAGCTGTACTACGAGACCAGGAACTGGTGGTATTACTGTATTGCTTTAAACCTTTAACAATCTTCTTACGAGGCATTTTCAATGTAAAGACGCAGAATAGAACTTTCTCGGTTTCACACTTCGACCGATTCGCACCGTACGAAGCGTGACGTGTTTCTCAGTTGTTCCGTGAGCACTAGAGTGCGACATGATCGCCAAAACACAAAAGAAACTTCACATAAATGCATAACATTGTTTTGACTTGATTTCTCTCAATGAATATTAATAAGTAAAGATTTGTGTTGTACGGTACAATCAAGAATTGCTCGTAGAATCTCACAAGAATAAAAAATAAAAGTCTAACTCAGATTAGAGATTTCTACTTATTACCACCGTACAAACATTTATGGCGATCTGATGCGAACTGACTGAGCCTAAGTTCTTTTAGTCGGCTTCGGCTATGCATATTGATTTAGAATATTAATTGTGATAACCAATGTGTACGATGCAATCAAAAATTGCTCGTAAATTCTCTCAAAATCCAGGAATAAAAATCGAACTCCGTCAATTGATGGGGAGTATCCCTTAGGTTCGTTATGGGAAGTTTTATTGCGATCAGATACGAACTGACGGAGCCTTAGGATTTTTTCAAGAAACTTTGCCCCTCAACAACAGCAACAAGAGTAGCAGCACCTGGTCCATAAAAAAGGGTCCGAAAATATAATCGTCCGAAAACTTTAATTTTCGGCCATTAAAATGTGAGAAAGTTTTAATTTTGATTAGTTACTCAATATTGCAAGCTTGCAAGCCTGATGTGGTCTGGAACCCGTATTAACATGCAGTTTCAAAGTATAAATCGGGCTGATCAACTTCCAATAGAATAACTTTTTTGGGTTCGTCTCATCTTTGAATCAAACTATTTCATTGTTTTGGCGAGTTCGGCGTTTCTAAGTTTTTCACGATAGGTTCGAGAAGGCGCAAGAGGTACCGCTTCTCGAATTTTTCTCCTCCTCGATGACAAGGGTCTGTATTAAGTGTCGTATATTAATATTCAAACTAGGTCTACTAGCCTCGCTTTGGGTAATAATCTCATACTCATTTGAAAGTTTAGCACAAGAACGAGGCTAGTCGCGCTAGTTTGAATGTAGACAAAGGAATATTAAGATCGCCGCAATTTAGGAATGATGTCTATACTGCCTTCGAATATACAGTAAACCAATATATCTTTTGATAAAAACGAGTGTTTAAGGAATCCGCCATTGTTTTTTTGTTTACAAAGCATGTTTAGTTTGCTACCATGAGTTACCAAAAGGGTTCAGAAGTTGTTAAGAACGGCCATTTACAAATCGTAAGGCATTAGTGATGAAATTCGCCCTAGACGGATGCAATTCTTGAAGAAAAGTATATTGTGGCTTTAAACTTGAAAAAAAAAAGAACTCGGTCTGAAACCAATACGCTAATTCAAGCTGTGGTACAATCGTACAGCGCTATTTGGATGTGAGTGCTCAAAAACGCTTAACAATGATCAGTTTACCGTGAGCAGACGGGAACTGTAGAAGCACCCCAGGCGCTCGTTTTAATAACCCTGGAAGAGTGGAAAGCTGAGTGGACTTTAACGGGAAAGAAGATCGCCCAAATTTCAAACCACGACCAGTCCGGGGATCGAACCGGGGACCTGAGGATTTGGAGACAGTTAAGTTACCTCCCCGCTAAAGTAAACATGAAGCAAAGGGACTGGCGGTAAAACCTAAAGTTAGTTACCTCCGCGCTCGCTGATCTTTTTTCCTATTCTAAACTTCAGGTCTGGTGTTAGTAACAGATGCCATAGCTGCCCTTGGACTCCCTCCAGGGAAACACAAATTGGGGGAGATGGAAGTAGAAATTATCAATAACAAAGCCACATTAGCAAACTCTAAAACCCTGGCAGGGAGGTACTCTACACTTTGTTTTAAATTGACATTAAGAGTATTCGTCAAACTCGCGGTCATCGTATGCAGTTAAGTAAACATCCCTTCTTAAATAAATATCTGTCTCGAACAAAAGCCATAACCGAACCCTTCCCCAGTGCAAAGCTAAAGTATCGAAGTGTTCAACTGACAGTAGCGTCTAACGTCCAACGTTTGACTTTTTGGACAACTGCTGTCGTTATGGAATGTGTTTTTCACGTGTGTTATTTCTGACATTTTGTTGTTGTTGTTTTTTTTGACGTTTGATTCCGCTGATACCCATTAGTTTATAGTTTCAAATTCCTTGTAACGCCTCGAACTATTTTTTTTTAAAATTAAAATTGTTTCCTTCGTGCAACCCCTCGTACAATTAATGTGACCAAAAAGGAAGAACACCTATTTTCCTTTTGCTTTTAAAAATCGGACTTTATAAAACAACCAGATCTAGTCAGTTTGTAAACTCTTCCTCTTCATGAAGAACCTCTCGCCAAACTGGCTGCGGCTATTATCTCTTTACTTCACAGACTTTGCGATAAAAAAGTGAAAGTATTCCTTTCGTACTGCAGACATTCTTACGGCCCTATAATTTCTTTAATTCTTTTTTTTTAAACTTTCTTAAAATCGGTAATTTCCAACCCATTTTAGGCTATTTTCCTCGGAAATCCCTCATTTTTTATGTTTCCATATACCCGTCCAAGGGGGCCCGATGACGTCGAGATGCACGTCATTTCATAGTTTCCATGTGAAGACACCAACTGTAGATTCCATCACTATCAGTCTTCGTTTTTTAAAGAATACATACACATCTTTGTTTTTGTATATGGGAATTATATTTTTGTTTGTTATCACTGTCTAAAATGTTTTCTATGATAAAAAAAACTGACTAAAAATTTGAGTTTGGAAATTCCTATGTTTTCCTAAAAACTTCCTCGGGGCTTTAAGAATTCCCGATAAAGTTATTTAAGTGGACTTTTGAAACAGGCTGCTGGATTAATGGTTGTTGGTGTTATGCTTCGCAGTAACTGCTTTTGTCTTGTGTTTGGTGTTGCAGCATAGCAACGATGGAGCAGTGCGTGCAGATGTTCAGGAAAATGTCAGGTATATTGCATTGAAAGTCATCGACTCTCAACTGGTCAGTGTTTTCTTTAAAATTATGTGTACTCTAATATTATCCATATGGGAATATAAGAATAATGCGTGGCGACATATTCTTTATTTTCATATAACAATGATTTTTTTTCTTGACATATTTTAAAAGATTTTCGAGTCGGCCCTACTTTTCAGATAACTTTTCTTTAGCAATAATGTTGTATAGTTCCAGTGCAAGAAAATGAAGAAAAGTTGCCCACGATAAGAGTTTCGAACATTAGTTTTTAATTTTTGGCTCTCACCGTTGCGAAATTTTGCAGTTTCAGCAAAAAAAAAATGACCGCGTACGCGTGAATAACGGTTTAGATACTAGAAATCTATGACATTCGTCCAAGAACTCCTTCAGTTGATCGAAACAGGCGAAGTACTGACGAATGCAGAAAAGGAAAAGTTTTTTTATATTCGCTTTAAGAATTGTAAGGTCAAGCCTTTAGTGTACACTTGAAATTGGTTCCCGGACAAACGTTAAATCAAAGTCTCGATCCAGATCTCCTTACTACGCGTCTGGTTTTAACGAAATGAAGCTCAACTTTACGCACAATATTCGGCGGCCGTAGCCAGTCAAACCTATTTCGTTTTATTATTCATTTTCGAATTTCACCTGAAGCTGTATATGGTGTAGGTACACTTTAAATACATAGATAAGTAGATCTAGAAAAAACTGCAATAGCGAAGAATTTCCGCCCAATTTTTAAAACAAGTGTTTGTTGTTTAATCAATACTCCAGGCTGTTCCATCGTCGAGGCTGTGGAAGGCGCCACACTGCATCCCGCAGAGGTTCTTGGCATACAACATAAAAAAGGAACATTGAATTTCGACACGGATGCTGACTTAGTTCTTCTAGACGACCAACTGAATGTGCAAGCAACATTCATCGCTGGTGAACCAGTCTGGATCAAAAATACCTCCCGACTCGAATACCTCGAGCAAAGCAAAACTAAATTAAACAATGTTGAGCGTTTTTGATTGAAACACCGTCGT
>JAOBRD020079980.1:0-10361 GCA_027575215.2 Hydrozoanthus sils
GGGGGGGGCAGGCCTCGCAAATAATTTCTTGCTAGTAACAACAACTTTTGAATAGGATTATCTCAGATTTTATAACAAACTGTTACAATTTCTGCACTGTGCCTCCCCCCTCCCCCACTCAATAATTTTTTGCTTCTGCCACCCATGTAGTACTTGGTAGCATTGGCCACCTATTGGTGGCAAGTTGGAGCCCTAGCTGGATGGCCGGTCTTTATTGATTCCTTTGTTTGTTATTGTGTCAAAGTGCCATCAATTCAAGTATAATCATGCTGAAATCTAAGATAGATATTAAACAATTTAAGCTAGAATACAGTGGAACTCGGGTAAAATGAATTGCCAAGGAACTGCAAGACTTACTTCATTATAACAGGAATTATTATAAATGGAACCAAAATATAACAATTTAAGTTAGCAAAATAATACCAAAAGATTTGTTACATCTGGGTTTTAACAATTTAAGTTGTAGCAAAGGACAACAAAAAATAATAATGGGTAATCCTGTAGGTCAACTGTATTTCCAAAAAAAATTATTGTAATAGCTGAAAAATGATAATTAAAACTTCCAGTTTGTCAAAATAATTATAATTTTTTTCAATAAATGTTAAATGTTGTAATTTTGCTTGGATCAAAGGGTGTACTTGGTCCTAATGGTGACTTCATTATATCTGGATTCTTGATTATACCAGGGTTCCACAGCACCACATGAGTGGCAGAAGCAAAAAAATAAGGGAGGGATGGGGAACAGTGGAAATTGTAATAGTTTGTTATAAAATCTGAAATTCCTCTTCAAAAGTTGCTATTAGCAAGAAAATTATTGGGGTAGGGAGGGGGAAGCAACCAAAGAACAGAATCAGAAAAAGCTCAAAGAACAGAATCAGAAGTTGTCTAAGTAGCAAGAGTTTAAATAAACTTCTGTACCTTCAGTAACAAATTTGTTTTTCAACTGCTAAAATGTTCTAAGACTTATTTAATTTTTTTTATTAGTTATTAATTTTTTACATAATTAAATAATGTAAATTAAATATTGGAAAATCTAATTGGCAAAGTTCTCTCCTAATGCTCTTTATACTCAACACTCAACAAATACACTTACGAGCAATGCTGTCAAGGTTAAACTCGTTGCCAGGTTCCACAGCTGAGTAAATATTCAAAAACTGCTCTTGCCTGTGAGGTATGTTCTGTGCAAAAATAATTGCTATATGAATCCATAAAGCAAGAAAACTAAATCAACTCTGCACTCTATGCATGTACATGAAATGAACTGGTCTCTAAATTAAATACAATCAATGTCATAATGGTAAAATAATAATAATAATGATAATAATAATTATAATAAAAATATTGTTACTTAAGGTACAGAAGTGTATTTAAACTCTTGCTGCTTAGACATATTTTATGCTCGCTGCACTGGTTACCAGTAAAGTTTCGTATTCAATACAAGATTGCATTGACCACATTCAAAGTTATTCATAATTTAGCCCCAGCATATTTAAGTGACCTCATTACCATCAAAAGGGGTTCTTGCTATAAACAAAGATCAAGCAAAATATCACATTATTTAACCCATCATTAGAATATAAAATACCCTGGGTATGATCATTCATTCAAAGCAGCTGCTCCCAGTACATGGAATAGTTTACCAGAACATATCAGGAACCAGTCTAATATAAATCGATTCAGGACACTTTTAAAAACACACTTTTTCCGCCTTGCTTTTAATAGTTTTATTTAGTAGGTTTTATAGTTATCAATTAATGTACCAATAGTGTTGCTAGATTTTTACAGTTGTTAATTTAATGTATTTCAGTCAATGTAAACAAACAAATAGTTTTGCTAGGTTTTTACAGTTATGAAATTAATGTAGCTCACTCATTGCAATGTGCATTTGATCAGATCCAAATGTAAAAATGTGCAGTATAAGTATTAAATATTATTATTATTATTATTATTAATAATAATAATAGCCCGAGCCTACAAGAAATGGACACATAATAATGATAATGGTAAAAACAACGTATAAAATAACACCAGTGAATTTGGTGTGCTGATTGGTTGAGAGCTTGAGAAAACCATGTCTGTAAGAGAGTACATAGACATGCATAATCTGCCACACATGTTACAAGAATTTAGATTTTGAGAAAAAATTATGCGTGTCTTTGATTTTTTGTAAAATTCTTTTGTTAGTTTATGTTATAAAAGCAATAAAATGCACTTCCCATGTCTAACTGTACTTTTTATAAACACTTCGGGAAAGTTGGTCAAATTGATAGAAAACTTGAAAGTCACTTGCTTTGGAGGGCTTGTGACTTTCAAGTTTTTTGTCAACTCTCCAAACATCCCCCAAGTGTTTACAAAAAGTACATTGACACAGGAAATGTGTTTTATTGCTTAAAAATAGAGTTTTTAATCACAGTATTAGTGCTTACACCAATATAATGTTCTAAAGAGGTTTACAACTAAAATAATCAGTACCTAATTTTAATTTAATTTAACTAATATTAATTTATGATAACAAAATGAAAGTTACTTAAACTACTAGGAAAAAACAAAACAAATTAAAGATTTACACCTTGAGAAGGATTATGGATATTCCAACTACAAGTCCTTTGCTTGTTTCTGATCCTCGGTTAAATGCATCAACAGAAACTATTTCTGCATCACCTGTAAATGAAACAATGTTTTCTGTTTCCGAAATTGCAGTACAAAAACATACAGTACATATTGAAAAAGCTTTAATACATTGCAAGTCAAATTTCTGGGGCCAATAACCAAATCCTATGTGCTGATTGGCCAGAAACTGGTCCAATAACTTCCCAAATGGGACAGGAAAGTTTTTGGACTGATTTCTCATTAATGCAATGTGCAGAGATTATCATTTACTCTCTTTTATTGATCTAAAACTTAAGCCATGTAATTAATATCTTAATAACCTTGCTTGCTTGGTCTGTTCAAGAAATGTTAGCCTGGTCTTCTGGACAGACCTTGCTAGGCTCAGTCAGGCAAATATTTTCCTGGACAGACCTCACACTAAGTTATTGGGATATAACCAAAGTTATATCCAAAATTCCAAAGGAGAGAGAGTGGGGAAGGCGGGGGGATGGGGTTGGGAGATCAAAGGGAGACATAAGCCATGCAATATGTAAAAAGTATAGTAAAGTGGTGCATTTATATAGCACCCTTTCCATGTACATGCTCAAAAGCACTTTACAATGATCAGTTTACCCCTAATAGGCCGGAAGCATATAAACGTGCAATTGACAGCCGCTTCAAAGTGGTCCATGTATGTGGTCCATGGAGGTTGCCCAAATATTCAATCCTCAACCTGGCCGGGGATCGAACCGGGGACCTCAGGATTGGGAGGCAGAGATCTTACCACTGCGCCAACCCCTGTATGTACTGCTGTAAAACTATTTCAGGAATGTAGAACCCAATATTAATGCAGACACCAAATTAAATTTTGACCTTTGCAGCCTCGGTGGGTTGGTGACTATTATCAATGAACAACACATTTTTCGACTTTGACTAGCTTGAAATATGATGTCTTGTAACAAGAAATACATCGATTCTTTCTTGCAAAACACATCATAACACAACTTTCTGATGTAATGATAAGTATCTCACTTGTGTTTCTTTGTAGTGGTTTAAACTATAATATATTGATAACATTTCACTTAATTTCCTTTGAACTTGGTGATGAAAACTGTACACAATAAATCAACTCCAAATGTGATGTGTGTGGTGGTTTCTGTGTGGAGGTGAGTGAATGTTTGTTGAAGTGTCTTTTTTGAAACTGTTGCAGTGAAGTATGATAATAGATATTTCAATGTCACAACATCAGAAATTAAAATTATGCCTAGGAAAGAAACATGATATTAGCCATTTTTTGTCGGAATTGATGACAATTTTTGATCCAGATTTTGCATGTTGGTGGTCGCTTTGACTGCAAAGTATGAATTCAATTTCTTTCACCAAGTGGAATAATTGCAGCAGTCGAATTTGTATTGGAAAATTGGACAGTTTCTCAATAATTTTAAAATATACATGTATGTTCCTGTTAATATTATAATTATAATATGTTACTATACAGTCAAATGTACAAACATTGATAAATAAATGCTCATCTGTAGATCAAAGAAGCTAATTGTTATAAAATCAATCATTTAATAATTCCAACAAGTTGTTGTTTACATGTTACAAAATGGTGAAAATTTGTTATAAATAAATTCATAATAGAGAAATAAAGTTGGTGTTACATCAAAAACACTAAAAGTTAATAGTGTGACTGAAATCCCCTCTGCAATAAAACTACTATATGCCAGCAGTTTTTATACTGTCTTTCTCTTTTTTAGTCAGAAAATAATAATTTTATTATAAAGAAATAAAACATGTTTTAAGTGCCTTCATGTCCTGGTGAAAACCTCAGCAAAGTTTGAAAGACTGCATCTTGAGTTTTCACTGATCTGCCTTTGAATTCTCCCAAATCTTTGCCTTGGTTTTCATAAGGCGATGAAAACGCGGAAAACATGTTTTATTTGTTAAATGTTGCAGGTCAATGAATGAATGAGGTAACAAATAATTATGCCCATTCTTCAACATTTCCTGCCCTTCAAAAACCCAACGACAAACTAGTCACTACTACAATTCTTCATTGACCTGACAAGCACGTCGAACGCACTCTTAAATCTCCGATTACTCCTAGTTTAGTCTTGGTAAAGTTGTACCTGGTATGTAAGTGAACGGGATTTCTCTTGCACTTGGTTGAAGGGCCTGGTTCGAGTAGTCCACACAAACAACACTTCCTCGCAGCGACGCCAGTAGAATCTTACTACACTGACTCTCACTTTCTATCTTTGTCATACCATAGATATTTGTCTGAGAAGGCAACTGGGTAAAATTGGTTTCGTCAAAATGGAGAGGGCAGTTTGTATCAAGTTCACCTTCGTCGGCCGCCATCTTGGTTTGTTGTTATCACTAGAGTAACCGCTGTACAGTTTGGACCTCAATTAAAATTTTTTTAATTTACCTACAGGTAGCCCAAGCTCAAGTTGTGTAACTTAATCAAATTACTGTAACTTACATGGTGTCTTTTCAATGTAATTTCTAACCATCTGGCTGAGTTTCAGCGAGTTTTGCTCGGTTTCAGATAGCTTTCCCCCACCGTAAATAAGAAATGACGGTGGGAGAAAGCTATCTCAAACCGAGCGAAACTCGCTGAAACTCAGCCAGATGGTTAGATATTACATCAAAAAGACACCATGCGAGTTTTAAAACATTTTATTAACATTCAATGTAAGAAACAGAGATTTATTAAAGTTACATATATTCTATAGTAAGTTACAGTAATTTGATTAAGTTACACAACTCGAGCTTGGGCTACCTGTGATTTACCGACAAAACAAAAGAATTAGACTAAAGTATTTGGCCAATTTTTTTTTTTCTTTGTACAGCTTAAGGGCGCCTTTGTGAGGACTGTGATTTAAGGATACACAGGAGACTTTTGAGTGCTGTTTTTCATTGCGGTCGTCAGTCTAGAGATACTCAATCTGCGCTTTTAGCAATACATTATACATATTTTGAAGGTAAAGCACAAAGTTTTGGTTTCTACAATTATTTTTCACAGTTTTTTTGTTTGAAAACAAGTAAGAACCGTTTTCCTTGAAAACTACACGTTTTTCCGCCACACCGGCGCTGAGACGAATACCGCAGTTTTTTGTTGCCAATTTGTTTGCCACAACCGTGTCTCTGTTTTCTTTCTAATTGCTTTGTTGATTAAAGTTTGACTTTCGAAATCTAGTCAATTTTTCGAAATAAACCCTTCTAACCCAAGAAGAAAACGCTTTAAAGAAAAACTGAGACACGGTTTTGGCTTGCGGTGTTTTCCTAACAGAGTTCCAGAAGTCACGAATTTTTGCTGAAATCGAACTAGAGAAAAAGCGAGTTTTTTATTCAGTAGAATACTTAACTCTGTTTGCATAGAGGTGTTTGTGTTTCACACCTTTACTGCATAGCAGGGCTGGCAGAAGCTCGGGGACCACAGTAATTGGCATCTGCTGTTGTGGCGACCCTGTCTGACGATTTTTATTTTTATTTTTTTTTTTCTCATTTTAATTTTTCGTATGTACATGTTTATTTCATTATTGGTTCCTTATGTATATGTATACGTTTGTGTATATAAAAATATATATGTATTTACTATCAGGCGAAGCTAATAAAATAAAAAATAAAAAAGTAGTGTACACATGTATCGGCTGGCAGAGAAGACTTAAGCGAGCGCCAAAGGCATGCTCTCCCGGGAAAATTTGGCCAATTACACTGGCTGAAATGCCAATTCTGAATATTTGTGGGATATTTTGAAAAGTATTTTATGGGTCAAGATTTACATAATTTGGCGACGATTGTGAGTTGCTTATCATAGGCTATAAACTTGGCTGAATATGAACTGCGACAAACCAAGCTTAGAACGAAGCTCATTCCGCCTAATGCACAGTAAATCCGACATGGCATATATACAGTATGATTAAAAGCAGAACAATGCAGGGACTCGTTATAAAAGACGCTTTCTTACAATCAAAAAATACTTTTTTGCAAAAATGATATGAATATATTTATATGCAAATATATGAATACTTTTTTGCAAAAAGAAGATGAACAGCCACTATCAAAAACTCAGCGTCTTCAAGAACGTACCTCTAGAAATAACAGAATATGGACAAAGGATATTCTCTTTTTTAATTTTGTCGACAATGGCTGTTGACAAGTGTCAAACCGCCAAAAAATTATTTTTGAAGAGTACAGAAATCCACAATGCGCAAAGGTGTCTTGCTTTACAACATATCTGGAGTTCGCGCAAAAAATTTCGGGATTTTGTTCCTATGCAAGGATTTTCCATCGCTGGAGCGTGTTCCTTTCAAGGGGGCTTTCACCGTTTTAGAGACAAACATTTGACTGAGTGAATAAATAGACAAAATTTACTCAACTACTAGATTAATTTCTACAACAATTATCAAATATCAGAAATCTAATACGTTGATTTGGAAAAAAATTGGCTTGAAATCTTGTGACACCCCTCAATGCGGGTAAGTTGACAGCTCTGACAAACGTACGTCTAATGACAACTTTGAGGCCTAAAAACTTCGAGGTTTAAAGGTCAGAACACACTAGACAATTTTTTGTCTGAAGGGCTTCGATTTTTTTGTCTGGAATGAAATTTTATCTGATCGTAGCTCACCACGAACTAAACGATTTTTTATCGCGAGATTTATCGGTCCAGTGCCTACGCCGGCCACGTCGCACGAACTATATTTTCTACTTGTCACATACTTGCGATTTCGCTTACCATTGGCCAATGTGTCAAGTAGTTCAGACAAAATATCGGACACTGCCACACACTAGCCGATAATGTCTGATCAGATGTTTTTAGATATAGGTTGTCAGATCTCCTTCACGAAAAAAACTGATCATGCCCAATTTTTGTTTGGAGCTGCTACTGTACACACAGCTGAATTTTCGTCGCAGACAAATACTCGAGGCCCCTCAGACAAAAAATCGTCTACTGTGTGGCGGCCTTAAGAACGAAAAACAATTTAAGCCATATGTCATGAGATCTTACTTTATTCTTAACTAGCGTGTTAATTACACAAATAAATGACAACTGCTGCCTTTGTTAGACAGCAATCTGAAACGTCTATCACAGTGCTTACATAAAAACTAAGCGCTATAGTTTTACAAACGAAGACCCTTTCCTGGTAATCAGTTCTAATTTATCTCAAGCCTACTGAGCGAGAATATAGCCAAAAGCTTCTGTGCTTCGGTCGCCATCCCTAGAATGCCGAGCTTCGTTTCCACAGGTGTTTGAATCACGTGCGCCACCATGTCCCCCTCCACCACCGAAGGCAATTCTAGAGTCAGGCGTGTGACAGTCATTTTCATTGTTTCCGAATATTCCGATTCTTATCATGTGACGTCTCGCGTTGTTATAAACGTTGAAGCCTTCCCTGTTGCAATTTCGCTGCAGGGAAGAACCGCTGATCAGTGACTTCCAAGTATTACGGCCCAAAGAGGTAGCACGGTATCTGCCGTCCGCGATCAGAGAGTACAGCGAGCTTGCTTTGTAGTTGAGTCGGATCCAGTTCAACTGACCGCCTGCCATCATCCCCAGGCAAAGTCGCTTGAACGGCAGGGTCCAGTAGGTTGGCAATTTAGTTTCTTGCCAGTCCTTGCCCTTGGCTCCCCCAGACGGGTTGTAAGCGACCTTGTTCGTCCAGTACCTGGACTTGTAATGGAAGGTTTTCTAAGGGACAAACAAATTCACTTCATTAATAGCACTGATAACTCATTTGTCTTTGGTGATGCAAACTAATGTACATACTGTCGATTAATATCAGTTTGTTATTTTTCTATACAGAATTATAGTAACGTTGCGCTCATATGAGTGAACCCACCTTGTAGCCATTAATTTTCATGATCATTGTCAAACCTTTTCCGCATCCGGGAACTTCATTCATCTCGCAGTAAACCTTGGTCACTCTCGGACCAGTTTCCAAATAGTAAGCTCCGTCAGGAGAGGACCTATATAGTGAAGCAATTTTTGTGGAATCGCTCAACAAACAAAATTAACTGTTGCCTACAACAGCCTGATTACTAAGCAAAGTGATTAGAAAGCATGTAAACTAACAACAGTTAAACAAGTCTTTTGAATGCAAAGGACCACACGACGCCAGATAAAATGGATGTTGGATCTCTTGTTTAGAGATGCATGTAACAGACGTCACTCTCGGTTGGTTTTTAGAACTCTCTGCTAGCCACTAATTACAGAATCACAACGCATTGAAGTTGAGCTTATCTGTTTCAAACTCAACTAGTAAGGGAAGAAGTCAAAACAATGGTATTTTTAAGGATCCCAATTTTTACGGGGGAGGTGGTGGGTGGCGGCACAGACCTCCTACTCCACCCGGTACCCCCCTCCACTTTTTCAGAGCTCAATTTCTCAAAACCTGATTTAAAGGTATTGGTTTTTATTGTATTATGGACTCCTCTCTCCAAAAGGAAGGCGTTGTTGCAAGTACTTTAGCAATATCTATTTTATTGAACATGATATTTGCTCCTGAAATTCAGCCTTTTTGCAAAAAAGGTGGTGGGTGGCGGCACATAATACCCCGTCCCCCTAAATTGGGTTCCTAGGAAGTACCATTGTTTTGACTTTTTCCCTAAGAGATTTTTAACGAAAATTTCGTACACAATGCCGTGGCTATAGGCTAGGGGAGGGACCGGATGGAACCGCCCCGCCCCCGAAATAGTTTTGGAGGAAAAAACGTATTAATTAAAGAGCATATGACATGAAATCAGTTTGTCAATTTTCAAAAAGTATACTATAAAAAACATTGGTTTACCAAGTTCGAGAAACGTACGTTAAAAGTACGCCAAGATACGGTGCATAGAATTTTGAATTTTTTTCCGCTAAAAGTGTCCCTCCAAAAGCCAACAATGTGACGCAACAGGTCACGTGCGTCTCACCTCAGTCCATCCAAAATCGACTTTAAAACATCTGCAACGAATAGAGTTTCTATCGAAAACTCTAGCAGTTACGGATTTGTTAAAATCGAATTATCTCTTTACTTCGTGGCACCATATTAAATGGACTGAGGCGAGACGTGACCAGTTACGTCATATTGTTGGCTTTTGGAGCTAGGGGACACATTTAGCGGGAAAAAATCATAATTCTACACGCCATATCTTGGCGTACTTTCATTGTATGTTTCTCAAACTTGGCAAAACAATTCTTATAGTGTACTTTTTGAAGATTAAAAAACTGTACTCGTGTCATATGCTCTTTAATAGATGAGTTTCCTATTTCTTGCAGGGAAAATGTGATCTACTTTGACACTTGATAAAATTGAGATCATGTAAATTAATTTTATGATGCGCTCCTGCAAATGCAGCTCACTCTGCCAAGTTGCTCCCCGAACCCCCCCCCCCCCCTTCCGCCCAGCCACGGTACTGGTACAGCGTAGTTTTTAATAAGTTTATCTCAAAACCGTACGCCTAAGAGATCCTCGTTAGTGTGTACATCATCAATGACAATCATCTACCGATATAATCAAAAGTTTACGAGATGAACGGCTAGCACTAAAATATAGTAGCGACATCGTAACAAAAAAAACAATTGCTTGACAATGATAAACTCTCATGGGCAGCGGAACCGGGGGACAGGGGGGACACTGCCCCCTCCCTCCTCAATAACTTGGTTGGTTGGTTGAGGGGGCAGCCCCCCCCCCATCAATATAATTTTTTGGGTTAACCACAAATACTTTTGAATAGGAGTTTCAGAGCTTATAACAAACTATTAAAACTTTCACTGTGCC
>JAOBRD020080195.1:0-26892 GCA_027575215.2 Hydrozoanthus sils
TCAGTTTTTCCATTCACAACTCATCAACAATGGATTTAATTTTGTCTACTGCTGCGACCGCTGCTGCTCTCTTGCTCTAAACTCTCGGTACAACAAAATTAAAGCAGTTCAGCCTTCCCTTACCATTTTGTTGTACCACAGCTCAACAGTTTTATTCCCTAAACCGACTTATTTTATACAGATTATGAGAGGAGTCAAGGAGTGATAGCTTCAGAAGAGTATGACTCAGGGTTTGTTAGTCCTGAGAGTAATAAAGACAGATCACAACAGGTAAATTTTGTAGCATTGTAAGAAGAGTTTTGTGAGTACTTACAGGTGTCATAGCTCTGGAATATTGAGACCAAATGATCTGATCACAATTTCTTAAAGTTCATGACCCTCAGTGTACACCTGAAAACATAAAGAAAGTGTTGAAGAAAATTGTTCATTTTCTAGTCTTGTAATAAAACCCTGAATAATATATTAATGTAATAACCAAAGTTACAACCATCAAAATACTTTCTTTATTGCAGTATTACTTATAGCCTGCGCCACATATCTTAGTTCTACACGTATTGGTGGTTGAAAGAGCTTGGACTGGCTGAAGTGCAGGCCATATAGCTCACATTCCCATTTACACATTCTAACAATTACAAACATTGGCAAACACAATTATGTATACTGTTACAAATGTAAAAACATTACAAAAAGAAGAAAAGAATTAACAAGTTGTAAACAATGAGCTTTGTTTTTAAGCACAAGCCAATCTTTTACTTTAGTCTTCTTTTTGATTGACCAGTTGAACAAACAAACAATAGTTAATCAAATAAAGTCACCCATGGCTTCATTATTATTTTTGTATTATGATAATTATAATTGTTTTACTGTTTTAAAGAAACATTTTATTAACAATGGATGTGTCCATTTTTAGCTCGAAGAAAGTAG
This sequence comes from Hydrozoanthus sils, assembly GCA_027575215.2. Lineage (NCBI taxonomy): Eukaryota > Metazoa > Cnidaria > Anthozoa > Zoantharia > Hydrozoanthidae > Hydrozoanthus > Hydrozoanthus sils. The sequence continues at coordinate 925 of JAOBRD020080195.1, forward strand.
ATGCCAGTTGCCTCACGAATACCGTCTTGTAAGTGTTGTAAGCCACATTGGACAAAGTTCAACATCAGGTACAGGATGTGTTATACTCAGTATGTGTTATACTTAGGATGTGTTATATACCCAGTATGTGTTACACCCATTATGTGTTATGTCCAGGATGTGTTATATCCAGGACGTTTTATACCCAGGATGTGTTATACCCAGGATGTGTTATTCCCAATATGTATTATAGCAAGGATGTGTTATACATGCAGTACCATATTTTGCCGTGTATAAGTCGACACCGTGTATAAGTCGACCCCCCACTTTGCAGCCAAAAAAGTGCAAGTTTTCGAGTTCTTGTGTATAAGTCGATCTCAATATTTTGCAAGATAAAAATACCAAAAAATCTAAGTTTGTAACAAAAATTTGAGAAAGAAATACAAAATGAAAAACATAAACACCCAAATTACACAGTGGGCGAAGTATGTAATTATTAGTCATTTCATTTTTTATGATAATTGATTGTTTGTACACAGTATGCTGTAATGATCACAGAATTCTTTCTTGCTTCAAGTACTTATCTAAATACTGGTTTTAAACGTTTTTGTAGAGTTTTTAGGGGTGTTAAAAAATTTCATGTTTTGATCTGTGTATAAGACGAGTGTGATTTTTAGACGTAAATTTTTGGTGTTAAAAGGTTGACTTATACACGGCAAAATACAGTATGTGATATAGGAGTTGTGGTTTCTACAAAGTTTTTAGTTACTTATTTCTCTACTTTAGGGCATTACATTAGTGATGTTTATGATTGCAAAAACAAGCAGTGGATGAGTTATAATGACTCTGCAGTTGACAAGGTTGGTTGTTATCTCTCCAGGTGGGCCAAGTTAAATCCCATAATGTATTATCCATTTTTCACTCTTAGTTCTGCCTCTGTGCTCTTATTTTGTCTTCAGCTTTATTCTACATGCTTCTCTTGATTCACCCTTAACCTACTTTTCAGTAACCCTTTTCTTGAGTTACTCTTGTTTTCTTCTTTCTCTCTGATTCTTCCACCAGTTGACTGTAAATTTGCTGATCCAATCAACACACTTGTTTTGCAGGTCACGGAACATGAAGTGCGATACAGTCGTTGTAAAACTGGCTATATTTTCTTCTACCAGGACAAGTAAGTAACTGACAAGAATAATTAGTTGTTGTTTTCTGTACATATAAAGCCATACAGAAGCTATGTAAAAATATTTTTGCTGTTTGTTTTTCCTTTTTCTGTTTTTTTACAAAGTAAAGAACAATTAAGACTAAATGTACAATATCAGTAAATTAATTCAGGAGTCGGGTGGTTTAGGTTATATGTAGTGTGTGCTTTTGGCAACCTGTGTTGTCATGGTTACAAAGTAGTCAAAACTTATCGCTCTATGAATGTTAATGGTGGCAAACCCCTGCAATCAATTCCTTCATTTGTCTAACGCCCTTGTCCAAAATCCCGGATCAGACCCTTACCTTGTCTAATCCTAATGGTCAGACCCTTGCCTGGTCTAACCCCCTTGGTAAGCATCTTCTTTTGGTCTAGTCCCCATGGTCAGACCCTTGTCTAGTCTAACTCTGATGGTCAGACCCTTGTCTAGTCTAATCCTGATGGTCAGACCCTTGTCTAACCCCTTGTTCATCATCACAGTCATAACCTTACCTCAGTGGTTTGATCCTCATGGTCAGACCCTTATCATCTTTGGCCAGACCTGTAACTGACTTTTTCAAACTCATCATTTATGCGATTTCAGACCTATTAGGGAGCCAGATTTGGTCAGGTGGATGGGTCTTGAAACCCAGTAAAGCGTTTGAACAAATTTGATGAAGTTGTTCCTAACCAACATTCATAAGGACACAATATCACATTCTAAATTTTATAAATTCCACAAATACCACTCATGTTTGTTACTTAATTTTAGCTTACAAGCTTGCTTACAGTAATGAACCGGGTACACCATTTTCTCATTAATCTCTGAAATAAAATTCTCTAACGAGCATATCGTCTACACCAAAACATTAATCGCACAAATAAAAGCCTTTGCTCATCACTTACCAATAAACTATTGCGTAAATAATTTTTGGCAGGATAACTCTCGCCGCTCTCTTTAGCAACTTGGTTAATCAGTAATTTAGACTTGACGTGTCCATTTCTTTGACACCTGAATAGTGCCGCAACTTTATATTAGTCTTAATCCTTAAAATGGCTCCCTGCCTGTGATCTATTATTAATTTTTCTTCTATGCATAAGGTTATCCGCTCTCTAAACCTGACGCTCCTTCTTCGCTCATGGTCGGACGCCAAATACCGCACTACAACAATTCATCATGCATGTAACACTGGATGATTTCCTATTGTTTCATTTTAGAAGCCAAACAAAATAACATGTGCTTCACGAGATCTTTGTTTCTATTTTGTGATGAACACTTTTCTTGAAGCATCAAGTTGATCAATGAACAATGCAATGAACTCATCTATTTTAATCGATTGAGAAACTATTTCAAAAACTCATACCTCGTGTTTGAATGGGGATTCAAACACCTCGAAATAATAAAAGCACTCGGCCGCTTCGTGGCCTCATGCATTCGTAGTTTCTCGGTGTTTGGAACCCCCTTTCATACACTTGTACTCGAATTTGAAATATTACTTCAATGTCAAGAAAACCAAATTGTTTGGTTTTTATTCTATAATTTTTGCCTTTCTTTTAGTTTCTTGGTGTTTGGAATCCCCTTTCAAACACTTGTACTTGTTTTTGAAATATTACTTCAATGTCAAGAAAACCAAATTGTTTGGTTTTTATTCATTAATTTTTGTCTTTTTTTGTAGGGAAAGTGTCGAGAGTGCAGAGCAATTAGCAACTTTGAAGACCAGAGTTACAAACATTTAACTGTGGACTACAGAACAGTGCCTTGTTCTGAAATTCATCAAACAAATGTTTTCATAAGATTTGGAAAATTATTTTAGTATTTATTCATTTGAAAGAGAGTAAAGAAAATCCAATGCATTTTTGATCATTGTTAGTTTCTACCAACCAACAAATTTCTGCAAGATTTGAGACTTACAGTATTTATTGAAAAGTAGATTATAATTGGTTGTTCAGAGTTTATAATATATATTGAATTAGCTGAACAAACCTTTAATAATTGTGGAGAAATTAAAAAATTAAATACAGTCTACTTGTCTCATCTAATTCATCAAGATCGTTTTTTTTTGTAGCAACCTGATTTGTTTTTAAGTGGTTGTTTAGTTATTGTTCACTGCTCATTTCTTTTTTTTCCTATTTTTCATTTTCTTTTTGTTTCAATGTTTTCACTTATCACTCAAGACAGACATATAAATTGTTGCCCATTGTCATTGATTGGCCCTTAAGTTTGTACTCATACATTTTCTTTTTAGTCATTTCCCACTTCTCAACCCTTAGTTTATCTGAAGTTGTTTATTACACTTGTTGTCAGGCGAGGAGTTTAGGGCCCTTCCAATGAACTATGAAAACATTGTGGATTGTATAAGAACCTTCATTGGTTAGGCGATTTTATACGTCGATCACTGCGATTGGCGAAATTCGCTCAAATTCGTTTAGTGTGTCACCTACTGCGATAACAAATTTCGCTGATCGCAGCGACTGGCGTATAAATTCGCCCATATCTAGCATGTCAGATACGAGCGATTAAATACGCCAAGTTTCGCTGGCGATCAAATTCGCTGCGATCGGCGTATAAAATCCCGGGCTTTAGTAAAATTTTTGAAAGAAACAAAACAATTGCAGTAGTACTACCATTAAAGATGACATCTAAAGGAACACTAAGCCGCACCAACTGACCCCTTCCCCGCCTTATCTAGCTCAGTGTGGATTAAAGGGATAGACCTGGCAACAGATTCTTAAAGCATGGTGATGGGTTTCAAAAGCCTTGCCAGGTTTCGGTAGAAGCCGGCAACCGGCGAATTTCACCTTCTAAAATTGCCGCCTACTTTCTATGACAAACATTTTTTTAAGTTCCTTGAGTTTCTTGATGACCCCCCTAGGGGTACAGCTGCCTACTTCAAAACTTATTGAAAACCCTTTTATCATGATTTTATCGAGGCCCATTTTGATAATGGCAGTCTAATTAAGCTAAATGTTCTCTTGTTGAATCATTTGAAAGTTTTATCATATATATGTCAGGCGTATTAGCCTTTGAAAAGGTTTTCTGTTCAAGGAGAGCCTGTTCACTGGCTATAGGCATATAGATAATAACAGTATTATGGACACTCCACTTTTTGTCAAACCAACCAAACACCAGGTCACAAACCCACTCTTATCAACAAATGCTTGGGTTCTTTTCAATCCCCTGGACAGTATTCAGAAGACTAGACCAACAGCTTGCATCCTTGTCTACAGACGGTGTAGCAAAAGAAGACCACACAAATGTTTAAGGCCAGAGATCGAACCCAGGGCCACTGCAATTTGGAAAACATTGAAAACACAAGTGAAATTAATCCTAAACTTTATGAGGATCCACGTGATTACATGTTTGACATTGAGGGCAAAATTCTTCAATTTTTGCAGTACAAGAAAGCGTTGCTTAATTAAATGTATTTATCCCATGAAAATTTTCGAGTTTGAAAACCTTTGCAATCTCTGGAAACTTTCAGAAGTCTTGAAACAGTTTTAAAAAAACGTTTCTAAGGCATTTTATAATTTTTATAGGGTATTCGGAAATCTTTGCAAATTTTTGAAAATGGTTAGAAAACATTCCCAAGGCATTTAAGACTTCAACAATTTTTGGAAAAACTTTGGAAAACTTCAGGAGTATACCAGTGCACAATCAGTGCAGAGTAATTCCCTCAATGAAATCCAATAAGCCAGTTTGACATTTCAGAAACAGTGCGCGAGTCGGGATAAAATGTAAAATTCATGAAACTTAAACAAAGGTTTGCAATGAAGCAGGATGGGAAATCATTATTATTCCTTTCTTAAGCTTGATGAATATTTCATTTTATCCCGACGTGCACTTGTGTTCCTGAAATTCCGAACTGGCTTATCAAGCTGAAGTAATTTTGCCCTCTGTGTTGAACCTGGGAAGTTCTATTCAAATTAAGTGGATTTTTTAGCCCAGACATGTTTAGAAAAACTCTTCCTGCTTTTTGGCTATAAAAACTTACCAGCTGATTTTAATGAGTTTCTAAAATAATTATTGATTTTAAGGCATTTTCAGACCAAACTTACTGCAAGGTTTCCAAAAGGATTTGTTGGCATAGACATGTTTGGAAAACTTTCTTTACGCCTTCTAGTAGTGAAAACTACTTGTTTGATGGCAGGTTTTGAATGAGTCAGTTAGTAGTCTTTGTTTTTGGGTATTTTTAATTGCTGCTGCCATAATTATTATCTCTATCACATTGACTTTTTCTGAGAACTCCTCAAATAACAAACAACAGTTGGTAGTTGTTCAAGAGCGAGAGATCATCAACTTTTCAAGTAGCTATAAAACACCATAGAAGAGAAATTGGTTACAACTACAAAGAGTGTAGACAAACTTTGAGACCAAATAATTTTTATTTTGCAACTGTAAATTTATGTATAGGAGTAAAATATTAGATGGTATATAATGATTGATACTTAACATTCTTGCTTAATTTTAATTAAACATTTTTTACTGTAATCGAGATACACACCAAATAGAGAAGCTTGTACAAACCAGGGGTTGCACAATCAAGATATACACCCTCTAAGCCCAAGCCTGATTAATTAATATCTAACTTCTCCTTACACAGCTTGTACAAAATAAGATATTTTGTAATGAAAAAATGGGAGTCGGTCAGAGACAGTAAAACTACTGGAGATGATAGTAAAACTCCTCTGCATTGACAACATGAAAAGACTAAGTACAGGTTCTAATTGGGAGAATAATGAAGGGTTTAGTTTAAAAGCAATGCAAGTGACTTTGTATGAAATGCTGAGTTCTCCCAACAGTTATGAAGAGATAATAGGGATCATCTAGGGAGAGTTGACAACTGCTTCATCAAAAGTCACTCCTACCATTTTTACAATAGACCCCTTGGATTAAGCAACCTGACTTTTGACAAATTTAGGGCTGGAAGGGTTTAAGGAGAGTTGACAACTTCATCAAAAGTCATTTCTGTCAATTTGCACTAGACCCCTTTCATTAAGCAACCCGATTTTTGACAAATCTAGGGCAGAAAGGGTTTTAGTATGTAAAGCTTTGAGATTTATAAGAAAATAAGTACTATCAAGCTAAAGGTAAAATGCTCATAAGTTATTTTAACAAAGACCACTTGAGCTGGTCTTTGGCCGTTTGGAGAACCTGAAAAAGACGAGTTTTTTTGGTTAGTTAAATAAAAAAAATACGCACTTGTTCTAAACTATACCTGATACAAAGTTTAAATTGAATGTATTTAATTATCAAGTTTAATACAACCATTCTGCATTAATCTTGCAAGATCGAATTATCTCATTTCTTCTTATGGCTCCAAAGAAGATAATTCTCAGTGCCTACTGTAAATCAAAACAATGAGAAAGCTGGTAGACAAGGTTTTGTAGCAGTCCCGAGTTTTTTCATAATTTTTTTTATGACAGGCAGAGGGTTTTAGTGGAAGCCCTGGTGACAAAACAACAATTATTAATTTCAGAGTAAACCACCTACATTTCTTGTACCAAACTGAATTGGCCTGATGCTTAACAATAATATTGTTAAAAAACTGGCAAAGAGGGCCCGATTTATAGCTAGATACAAAATGGCATTGAGTAGGTTTCTTTAAAAGCTTAGTTTTTCATAATCCAACAGTAATTTTTGAAATATGGCAGCTGCAAGGGTCCTAAAATTAAACAACGACTAAAATTAAAATTGACAAATTTATTATTTTACTCACCTGAGCAACAGTTTGTTCAGTAATTGGAACATCTTCCATCTGCAACAAAAAAAACAGCCGTCAACAAGGTTGAAATAAGATTTTTTCATTGTTTGAATTGATATTAAAAAGTTTCTCTAAAGTTTTCAATACCTTCATTGCAACTCTTTGAACAATGGCATTTGAGTCAGCCTCGAGTATAACTCTGAAAATAAAGATCAGATAATGAATTACATTAACTTTTCAATTAAAAAAACTGATCTAGTAGCATTTAACTATACGGTCTACATACTTTCATCCTGAACTTGAATTAAAACAGGCAATACCTAATTTGTAGCTTAAACTTTTTGGTTGTAAACAGCTTTAGATCAATATAAACTACATGTACCACTCATTCACATAACCAAACACACAAGGGTCAAAACTTGAACTGAATGATGACAGTTTCATACTTTATCTCATGTGAGTAACTATGAAATTACACTCTGTTACCCATGTGACATTAGGGTTCTCAAAACTAGCTGGCTGGCAGCCAAATGAGCTGCTCTTTTCAGTGATTTAGACACTTGGAAAGTTGCAAAATCACTACCAACTAGCACAATGAAAAATTCTAATCCTAACCTGAAAATTCTGTTTGCTTCTTTTCAATTGAATCCTAATATTTAAGGATGGGCATGTTTATAAATCGAAGAGAAAAAGTGTTTCAATGATAATAAAAATATTCAAACTTACCCTCCATCAACAATTTCATCAATAGCCAATAGAACCCCATCAAGGTTGTCCATAAGAGCTCGTTTTTCAACATTTTTTCTTAACATTTGACTGACGGCTTCATATAATGCATTTAGAACACTCACTAGTACCAACTGCAATTGAGAAATAAAATTTGTAAAATTCATAAACTTAGTGTAAAGTACTGTAGCTTGATTTAACCCTTTCGTACAGCATTTTTCAACATCTACACTCTCCTTGCAATAAGACCGAAAATACCGAGCTAATTCAGGGACAGCACTGCGTTTTTTGGATTGGGATGACTAGCTCGTGTTTCTTGCATGCCAACAAGGAGCGTAGGTGTGAGCAATCTGGGGGGGGGGGGGATTATGGGGAATGCACCCTGGAAACTTTTGAAACTCAAAGCCTCTTAAACTGCTGAAAATGCTTCTAATTTGGTTAATCATCGGTAAAAAGATGAAAGGAACAATACTTGAAATCAACAAATCAGCTTTTACAAAGTTTTCTTTGGTAAGCTGTAATGCGCGATACAATCAATGCTAAAGGAGGTATTTTTTAAGATTGAAAATATATATTCACATTATATAAATTATTTTTAGGCATTTTCTTCACAATTCCTGGTAAGCATCTCTATTATTTTACCTAGAAGAACCTCCCCCTCCCAGGACCAAAAGCTTCTCTGGAAGTTGGGATGGACCCTAGTATTATGATTTTTGCCACTGCTTGTCTTAACTTACCTCATTTTCATTTGATGCTCCCATAACATAAAAGTATAGGTCAACATTACTTCTGTAGACACATGTCATTCCATCTAACATGATGATTTCCGCTGTAAATGTGAGAAAATGAAGCCAGGGGTTAGTTCATAACCAAAGTTACAACACACCACCACAGTGTAGAAATTACTGTTTAGCAGTTTGCCTGACAAATATTGGGACTCCTGTGCTGCTTATGTTGGAGACCCAGTGACATTGGCTTCCTGTTAGTTCTTGAGGTAGTCTTGGAGCTTGAAGTAAGTCACCATCGTATGTTGTAGATTCTTGTAAATGACTAAACAGCACAGGAGACCCAACATCTTTCAGACACAGAAATCTAGAGCTTTTGAACATAAGGAGGAAACTCGGTACCAGATTGGGATGAAAAATTCTATCATCTTGGATAAAGAGAAATAGTGGAATAGATGACAGGCAGGAAACAAACAAAAAGTATGTTTCTTGAACAAAATCCTGTAAAAGGGGTTTCTTGTGTATCTATAATCATTACATTAAGTAAAACTTTTTCTTGTTCAAAACTTACCATTTGCTCGATGAGTTTTGTTGAACAAATTCTTTTCAAATGCCTTTTGTTCTTTTACTGTCGGGTAACTATCATCATAGTACTGAAAGAATTGTAACAGATGTTTTAAATTCACATAACTTCTTCTATACTTAAAGATTGCAGCTTCATTCATTTATAGGATTCATCAAGTATAGCTCAGTTTTTAAAATGCTGGAAATAGCAATTTATTGTTCTTGAAAAAACAGTGTATTTTACATGAATATTAATAATAATGTGCTCATATCTGAAACAAAGATAGAAATAACAACAACAACAGCAACAACTTTATGTACACCCATTAATCGAAGGAAATATGACAATTATAAAAATAAGAGTGTGAATCATATAATTAACACAATGCTTACAGAGTCTTTTGATTAAATTATTAACGTCTATTAGTTTGTAATCCTATGTGGCTTGCTTCAAACAAAGCAATATAAAATTTTTCTGATTGTTTTATTGTAGTATAGGAATCTTAACAGGGGTTTCAAAACAAGGCATTGCACGTTGCAAGTGACGTTTATAATCCTTATTTCCGGCGTCTACTTTCACTTCAGATGCTCAGAACTCATTTGCATAAGATGTTGTTGCTTTTCCCTATATGTATAACCTGATTCTTACGTCAATCTCTAGAAGAAAGCTTTGAATTTTTGGCAAAAACAGAAGTCAATTTTCTGCCAATCTTTTCCGAAAACGGTGATCACGAGGGATTTGAGCATAGGTTTTGAATATAACATGCGTACAAACAAATGTAACAGCAAATAGCAAATCATATTGAGAGACAGAGACACTCGGAGGAGTTATTTTATTTGACCTATATTTGTGGATATTGTACACAATAAATCATATACTAAGATACATACTATAACAGTATAAGCATAACCAAATTCCAGCAGTTTCAATTAATTTAGAATGTTGATTGTGCAAGAAAATCCAGAAACTCGAACTCTAATAAAACACTACTTTTTCGAACAACTGGTCTTCAAAATGCAGGAAATGAGTTCTTTTTGCACGTTAAATTTCAAAAATTTCTGGGGGAGCATGCCCCCAGACTCCCCTAAAAAACTGGGGTCTCCAACCCTCAAATAATTCCGACCCCTACTTTTCAGTTTCCCACTTCTACTTTATTTCTTTTTGAAACCCCTGCTTAACAATTTTAACACAAGGCTGAAACAGCTGTCTACAGCTGTTAACAAAAAGGCTCTTACTGGTTTTAGGGTCCAGTACAGGCTTTAGTTCTTTCTCACCTGTGTGGGCTCAGTCCTATTTTACTTGATGTTTCAATAAAAATTATCATTTACATGCATGTGCAACACTTACACTGTTGATTTTTACATCAACACCCAGATCCCACAAGCATTAAGCAAACACCATGGTTCGAATAACTTTTGACAAAAAAAATTCAAGGACTTTTCAAGGACAAAAACTAGTTTTCAAGGACTCAGTTTTATTCCCTTACAAGCTGTCGGAAAATCGATTCCATCCCGCTTAATGTCAATTGGACGTTAAGGTCTTACCCCCTCCCCCCCCTCCTCCCTTAATGTCCACTGTTGTTTTTTGTGTTCTATCTTTCATATATGGTACTATTTATAATAAGGTTATGAATTTGGTACATAACATGACATGTTGATATTTCTCTGCCCCTTAAATTGACATTCTTGGTCCTCCTTTTAACACTTAGAACACTCGATTCAGTCACAACCATATTACGGTTTTTAAATAGTACAGCCATGCATATGGTTAATGATGTTAGTCTCTGTAACAACATTCTGTAAAATAGGATACGAAAATAATTTGAAATAAAGAAATATAATAATTTTGGTTAACGGAAATGTTACAAATAGTAACAATGGACAACCCCACATTGGAAGTCTGGTGCAATGCGCATGAATAATGAGGCAAAGATGAAATTTCGTTTCATGAACACACTTATTAAACCGACCATGAATCTTCTTGCATGTATTGTTTCAGCTATAACAGGAAAATATTAGATATCTGCAGGCAATGGACAAATTTTCTTAGCAAAATTGTTTAATTTTTAAAAAAGTGATATGGCACAAACAAATTACTAAATTTAAAGGATTTTTCAAAACCTGATAAAGAAGGACCTAACCAAATTCAGGGACTTTTCAAGACGGTTACTAAAATTCAAGACCTTTTCAAGATTGTGCGAAACATGAACACGAAATTTCTGGAGACTTAATCAGCACTAACTTGACGCTTTTATTGTACATGAGAAACATATGAAACAAAAGATAAGCGCTGGAAACATTAGGCCTTTATAGACGAGCACTGATAACATGATATTGAACTAGATGCAGTATTTATAATCCATCCTAACATGCCAACATACCTTGGCCAAGACTCGCTCGCCATCACTATCCAGAATGGCAACAGCCTTCACTGTGTACATAGATGCTTCCTATATATATATATATACAGAAAAATACGATAAAATCCGATAAAAAAAACTTCTATACTACGTGCACGAACATAACAAGCTTGAAGTGATTAAAGGAGCATCTTCTATTCACTGGGTAAGGCTCAATTTAATATATATTCCATCTGTTCTTATTCAGTGAACTTGTCTGGAAAGCCAAGGTCTTGTAAGACGTAAGATAAAAATGTCAATCGTCAGTGAACTTAGGATCTTATTCGAACTTTCCGATAGCTTTCGTTCCAAACCTTTCTGCAGGACTAGCACCAGCTCACTAATAAACTATAACCAACAGAACATTTAACACCTTGATCATCCAATCTGAACACTCCCATAAGTTACAAAATATTACGTGTTTTTTTCAGTCAAAAAAAAAGGGAAAATAATTTCAATTCTTACCAAGAGTACTGTCTCCATCTTGAATTTGGTGACGTTTCCTTTTTGCACCCGCAGCGCATGCTGGGTTTAAGTGCGTCCCATTCTTTTTCGGCGGTTATTGCACGTGTAAATAAATCCCAAAGAGAAGCTTAGAAATAGTGTATTTGAAGAAATCTTTCGACAAGCCCTGACGCCCACGGGGGGGGAGGGGGGGGGCATACTTCGGGGTTAAAAGGGTAGGGATGACCGTCGGAAAAATCCCCAAAATACCCTAAAAAATATCAAGGGACAAAAATTTTCCATCCTAAAAAATACCTGTTGGTTCTGAAATTAATTACCCGAAAGCTGAATTTTTTCCCAGGATAGCTAACAGGTCGGCTCTAAGTCCCCTCGTGTTGCGCTGAACGTGATATGCAGTAAATAAAGGCGCGAGCGCGAGCCTAATAGAACGTTCGCCAAAGGACTTTTTCTTAACTTCTTGTTCAGTACCCACGTTGGCTAAAACGCGGGAATGCAAGCAGTCCAAAAGCTTGGCGTTTTTCATCCCTAAATTAAAATACCAAGCTCTTGGTTTATCACAGGATTTCTTTTTACAATCCCTAAAAATTACCGGACTGGCAATATTAACCCCTAAAAAATACGACGGTTATATCCCAATATAGGGAGTATAGTACCCCCCTCCTCGGGCGCGAGCTGCACTGGCACCTAACCCTGACACAGTCACTCAGTGACACCCCGGCTAAGATTTCCCACAAATTAAGAACAAGCTAAGAACGATCACAAGCCTGAACTTTTCAGCAGACAATCTTTAAGTTTACTATTTTTAAAATCCTTGCAAACAGATCGAGATATGAGTAAAACTAAAAACCGTCGGCGCGCGTCACTTTCCATGAAGTATTCTCTGATCTGACTATTTACTAACATGTTTTTTCGTAACGCCTTTTTATTGTTCCGGGTAACTAATCCATTGTTTGAAGTTGTCAGGAAACAAGATCAGATTGAGGTTAAATTAACAAAAAGGTTAACAGCCCAGCGTCAGTTGTTCAGTCTCATCTGTATTCCTAACCTGTTTGTTGGTGGTTCATCGCTTTGGATCCGCCTTTCATGGAAGGAATAATTTAACTCTTTAGTAGAAATTATAAAGTTTACAAGCTTCTTAATCACTCTCATGAGGCAAATGATCCTTTAAGTCTGTCTATTACAAAACTAGATTCGGCCAGTCAGCATGTTGTAAAAACAGTTCTTAGTTTTTATTAACATTCAACATCTCTACATCTCTACATCTCTACATCCTTATCCGTACTGTTAGTTACAGATCCCGGGCCGTTTCCCGCAATAAAAGATTTCGGGCATATGATTTTTGTAGGATGTTCAACTTCAAAGCCGGACCTTTTTTATTCTCAATGATCTCACTGAAAAGTCAGGTAGAATAAAAACCGGAGTGGTGACCTATAGCTCTCTGTTCGGTCTAAATACGATTGTTACAGCTGTCGATTTCTTACAGTTTGGGTCTTTCATGCATACATGTATATATTTAATATTTATGTGTTGCACAAGACTATATATTAACTTAATTTATTGCTTGACGGTTTTCAATACTTGTGGAAATTACTAAAAAAATTGAGAACCATAGAAGAAAATTGTAAATTACTATATCTAGTAAACAGAGCAACTTGCAACCAAAATACGTGTGATATGTATATTTTCTAAAGGTACCAAAAAAATGGAACCGAATAAAAATAATTCACTCGTGGGTGCGAGAATTTTCTCAAAGTCCGTTGATTACATCCGCGTAAGTTCAATCAATGTGGTTATCCTCAAACAGTTTTAAAAATGTAAGTAAATAAAGTCTCAGAACTCTGTCATTGTTGTTAAGGTTCTATTTGTGGTTTTCTTTTTTGTTTAGAAAGAATCGGAAACTAAAATGCGAAACGTCGATCAAAGAGTGAAACTGGCAGATTTTTCGTAGCATGTTTCTCCATTAACATCTTGCAAACTGGGTCTTATTTATTACCAAAGCAAATATAATTGAAATAGTTTATGTGATCGAAATTGCAGGGAGTGTTCAATCGCGTTGCCGTTTGTCCAATCAATTTTTATGTGTTATGGTGCATGCAAGCTGAACAAGCGATTAGACTTGAAGAAAGTGAACATTTTGTCAATTATTTAAACCGTGGTCACAGCAATGACAGGTTGTCTAATTACTCTAGTATTGACTTTTAAATTTAAAGTACTCAATCAGCTTGAACCAATCACTTATAAGAAAGCATTTTCCTGCTCAAACAGAAACTTACATATTCGAATTTTGTCTTTACCAAAAATCAGTTTGTTGCTTTGTTTCTCACAGGCAAAACTGACAGCTCTTTCATGATATCCGGATGTTATACTAAGCTTTTTCAGATGTAAGATGTAAGGAGAGCACTGAATACGTTTTGCAGTATACGATTGATCGTGTTTTAGTGTACTCAATTCAATCCACGAGATCAGGAAAGTGAGTAAAACTTCACCAGTGACTAAAAGTTTTTCGCGAACTGAACCTGGTGATCTAAAGCCCAAGGGGTTTACATAAACATCGGTTCATCTGTCCTGGCCAAAAATAAAGTTATAAGGAAGCCTGTGCCACACCAAACCTAGCAGGAATCAAGACAAACGTATTTTCATCTTATCAAGAATATTTACACATGCGCGGAGCTCGTTTCACAATGAATAACTCTTCAAACGAGACGATAGCATTATGCGAAGAAGCTTTAGGAAGAGGGTTCGTAATTTGCGGTTTTGTCCTCATGTTTGCTATTATGATATTCGGAGTTTTAGGTAACATTCTCGTTTGTATTTCAGTTATGAAATACTTGTTCCTGCGGAAACTGTCGAACTACTTTGTTTTTAGTCTCGCAGTTTCCGACATCTTTGTTTCTGTTACCGTCATTCCCTTTGATGTAATCTACTGGACACAATTTCCTCGCTGGACACTGGGGCCTTATGTATGTAATCTTTGGAACTCGCTCTTTTTTCTATTTCTGACAGCTTCAGTTTTTAATTTATTGGCTATTAGTGGTGATCGTTTTATCGCTGTGGTTTTTCCGTTGAAGTACCCCGATGTAGTGACTCTCGACACTACGAAGGGGATAGTGATATTGGTTTGGTCTTACGCTACAATTATTGGTGTCCTTGTGTTTGCGTTTTTAGTGCCGCCAAGCGGCGATTTTTACACCTTTGAGTTGGACCCGAATTTCCACTCTTTCCTTTTAGTTGGAAACGCTCTTATTCCGTTTTGTTTGATGATAGGATTGTACTTAAAAATCTACACTATTGCGAGGAAACACGCGCGAAAAATTGCAAGTTACTCGAAAAAGTCCGCGCCCGCTTCCCTTAGCACAGTTAGTTTTTTACAAGAACTCAGAGTTGCAAGAACTCTTGGGATTGTGGTTTGCTGTTTTGTTTTCTGCTGGCTTCCATTTTTGATTGTAAACATAAAAATTCTATTGGACGATGGAGTGGAGAACTGCGCCGTGGAAATTGCGGACACTGTAGTCTGTTGGTTGGCTTATTTAAGTTGCACGCTTAACCCAATACTGTACGCTTTTGTGAGTTCAGACTTTAGACGTGCACTTCGCGGTATCTTGTTCTTTTGGAAGACTGATGAGACAGAAAGCTTGTGTAGGCGCGGAGAGACGCCACCTACTCGTTCTACGCATTTGGTAGGATGGAGAAAGACTGGAGCGGGAGGCCCGCGAAGCTTGGGTATTGGTATCAGCTAACTTGATCCCATCTGGATCATGTGGTCGGTGCTTTCAACGGTTTTGTCGACGTGTTTTAAGTATATGAGAGTTTTTGAAACTCCAATACTGATCAATCGATCATCGATGGCTGGTGTGATGACTGTTCAATTGGTAATGGCTGATATTGAAACTAATCAATCGATCAGAGCAAATTGTGTAATTCGCATAAATTGTTGTGCGTGCCGCGCAGACGAATTGTTAAGGATAACTTCTCTTGTAACTGGATACGGCGAACAACAACACAAGTTATTGAAGCCTTATAAAGCGACCCGTGACTCACTCTGCTTATTGCCTAAAAAATTGAGATTATCGGTGGTATTTATTCTAACTTTTGAGCCAGTTGATCAGTACAACGCTATAAACTATAATCAGTTTGCTTGTGTTGAAGAGTAGAAATGCATGATTGGTGATACTTTAATATTCTAACTTTTGAAACAGTTGATGAAACCCTATAAAGCGACCATTCATTTTGCTTGTCTTGAAGAGTAGAAATGATTGGTGTGATTCATTCTAACTTTTGAACCAGTTCATGAAACCCTATAAAGCGACAATTTATTTTACTTGTCTTCAGGAGTAGAAATGATTAGTGTTATTTGTTCTAACTTTAAAACTAGTTGATGAAACCCTTTAAAACACGACCATTTTCCTTGTCTTCAGGAGTAGAAATTATTGGTGTTATTCATTCTATCTTTTGAACCCATTGTTGAAAACCAAAGGTAGTATGGGGAAAGCTTAATATTCGTATAGTTCTACTAGAGCATGTATGGAGTCTCTGAAATCTGGATCTTTTGCTCTAAATCATATTAAAATTCAATGAAAACCTTCACCATGTCGTCTTGTGATTCTTATGTACGATCTGACGAAGTTTGAGCTGTTGAGGTGTAGTGTTTTCACTCACCATTAAATAAGAATCACAAGATGGCATGGTGAGGTTTTTATTGAATTTTAATATGATTTAAAGCTGAAAGTCCAGATTTCAGAGACTCCATACATTCTCTAGTAAAACCTTTCGAATATTGAGCTTTCTTCATACATTTTGTAGTAAATTTATACAAATTTTGAGCTTGGGCTACTTGTGTTGAAAACTTGTAAAGTGACAATGTGTCTTGGTTGTTCTGAAAGATTAAGGTTAGTCGTTCTTTAGAGTTTTGGATCGGGTAAGTTTTAATTCTTTAAAAAAAAATTAGGACTTGAAAGTTCTCGCTAACAGAACAGGTACAGAAAGAGCCTCAACAAGCCTGTTTTCAGATTAATTTCTCTGGTAATAAAAGTTAATTAGCTGTCGTTTCAAATTCATATTGAATTCAGCTTGCGTGAATTCACTGTGTTTTGGTAATACATTACATACTGCGACTATAAAGGGTTCTAACTAACACAGCAATAGTGTTATAGAAATAAATTATGCGTTGCGCCACTATCCACAGGCACAAAGCGTTCTAACCAATAAGTAGATTTTAAAATTTGTTTAGCGCGAGTCCTTGTTTAACTTTAGTGTTTATTATATTCTTAGTCAAAATTAAAACAGAAGAAACATGAAAGGTTCCGTGAGGAATCTTGGGACTAAAAAGTATTACCGTCACCTGGCAACACACTCGACTATAAAGTCTACTTAGAAGCCGAGTTACAGACGGGGCGTACCAGTCTCCGCTCGGTCATTTTAACGGTTATTACCTCGATTTATTAAGCAACTAGTTGCGCAGGCTAGTTAAAGGCCTGAACCCCTTATTCTAGTGCTAAGGTTGGAAGTTCTTATACGTTATTACATTTTAAATAAATATACTTATATAAATCTGTACTATATCTATAGTATAGTAAACATCTTAGTAAAATCGACAAGTTTTTTGCTAGATGTTTTAAATTTGGTTACTGCCCAAAGCAGTGTAGTAATATTGGCCTATATCAGGGTTGTAACGAAGTTTTTTTTTTTCGTCTGTGATCCCAGATTTTTGGTGATCCGTGATCCCAAATATTGCGAACTCTGTGATCCCTGATCCCAACTGAGTGATCCCTGATCCTCATAATTTATCAGTATTTTATTTTCAATATTTACAAATTATATATTACATATTGAGATATCTACTGCGCATAGCGAAAAGACTAAAATTGAAAAACACATCGAACGTGGAACGAATAAAAAAAGTGAATTATATGACCAGTTACAAGTAAGCTGAGCTAGAGAACACACCACGCCACGAGATGAAGTGATGGGTGACTTTAATGCGAAAGTTGGAAGTAACAACACAAATGGAGATAGAGTCATGGGAAAGGAGGGATGTGGCAGCATGAACGACAGTGGAGAGAGGCTTCTTGAAACCTAGTCATCGGAGGTACACTTTCCCACGTCGTGAAACCCACAAGCTCACCTGGTACTCCCCCAATGGAAGAAACAAGAACCAGATTGACCACTTGATGATCAAGGGACATGGAGAAGATCGCTACAAGATGTTACTGTGAGAAGAGGAGCTGAAGTCGGCAGTGATCACCACCTTGTCACAGCAACCCTGAAACTGAAGCTGAGAAGAAAGGAACCTTGCAAGATTTGACAACAGCATTTTGACATGGAAAAACTAAAGAACCCCAGAACAAATAAAACCTTCACTCTCCAACTGAAGAACAAGTTTCAAGCCCCGGAGGTGCTGAAAACCATACACCGACTGATACAAACGGCATCAACACTATGTGGGAGAAAATCAGAACAGCTTACATATAGACCGGCGAAGCCTGCCTAGGACACAAACAGAAGAAGAGGATCAAAGTAGATACCTGGCAAGCCATCGAAAACAGAAGAACCTTGAAGAAGAAAGTTGTGGACACCATATCAGAGAGGTTGAAAGAGAGATACAAGCAGCAATACAGGGAGGAAGATCGACAAGACAGTGAAGAAGACGGCGAGGGCAGACAAACGGGCACACATGGAAAACCTGGCAAGTCAAGCAGAGGAGGCCGCCAGCAGAGGAGAACAGGAACAGGTATAAAAGATCATTAAGCTTGTCAACAGCAAATATCGGGGAGCCACCGACACTCCAATTGTGGACAAGCAAGGAAAGCTACTCACTACGGAAGCAGAGCAAGAGGCAAGAAATTCAGAGAAAGTATGAACAGAACACTATCAACAATTGATGCAGAAGTACAGGATCCTGATATTGTCCTAGATGTCAACCCTCCAAGGTAGACCCAGAATTTCGAGCGCAATCTCTTCAGCCACTCTTTTCAATGCAGTATGGGAGGAGAAACAAAACCTGACAACTGGAAAGAGAGCGCCATCGTACAGATTCCAAAGAAAGGAGCACTGAGCAACTGTAACAACTTGAGAGGAATCACACTTCTATCTGTCTTTAGCAAGATCCTAGCTAAGCTCATCATCAGGCGGATCTCTGAAGCGGTGGACCAGCGACTGAGAAAAGAACAGGCAGGTTTTCGAAAGATAGGAGGGTGCAGGAACCAGATCTTGACTTTGCGCAACATCATAGAACAGGGCACAGAATGGCAGAGACTGCTATACATCAACTACGTTGATTTTGAAATGGCTTTTGACAGCATTCACCGGAAAAGTCTAAGGCGCATCCTCAGGGCTTATGGAATTACGCAGCAGATCGTCCTTGTCATCAAGAGCTTCTACAATAACTTCAAGTACAGAGTGGAAAACACTGAGCTAAGCTTTAGTGTGGAGACTGGTGTTAGACAGGGTTGCTCTATGTCGGCGTTGCTTTTCAATCTGACGATTGACTGGGTGATACAACAAACAACATCGAGCCGACCGTGGGTCATCGGATTGACCCTCTAGATCTTCTCAACTCTTGAACATCTGGACTGCGCCGATGACCTAGCGCTGGGCTCATACACTCACCAACACATGCAACAAAAAACCACCTGTCTCAGCATGTTTGTACAGCAAGTGGGCTTGAAGTAGACCAAAAGAAGACCGACGTGATGGTGTTGAATGTCCTAAACCCCTCAGCAATCAAAGTAAACGGAAAAGATCTTCCAACAACAGAAGAATTTGTCTACCTCGGTAGCGCTGTCAGACACGACAGCGGGGCAGGCAGCGACATCAGAAATCGCCTCAACAAGGCCAGGAACGCCTTCAGAATGTTGAACAACGTGTGGAAGTCATCCCAGTACAGCACCAAGACCAAGCTAAAACTGTAGCAAAGCTGAGTACTTTCCACCCTGCTGTACGGCTCAGAATGTTGGAGGATGACCGAAAGCAACCTGAATAAATTGTCTAACTTTCACACCAAGAACCTAAGATTTTTATACGCGTTGTCTGGCCCGAGACCACCTCCAATCAACATGGACACCATCATTATGCGAAGGCAATGGACATGGATCAGGCACATCATGAAACGAGATCCAGTCAGCATCTCTCGCACAGCTCTCCACTGAACGCCAGAGGGGAAACGGGAGAGAGGAAGACAAAAGATAACCTGGCAAAGAACTGTGGAAGGGGAACTCAAGACCCTCTATTACAACTGGGGAACTGTTCAAAAGCTGGCCCAGAACAGACAGGCGTGGAGTGCTTTTGTTGCTGCACAACATGCCAGACTGCATAATGGGTATGATTGATTGATTGATTGACATCGAATGCCAAGCAAAAGTCAGGATAAAAGTACAGAACACAGCAAACATAAAAATTTCATTATTTGTTTTCTGTGGTCCCAAAAATTTTCCGTGACCCCGATCCCAGTGCCTTTGATCTCGATCCTTGGCGTGTCAGAGCTCGTGATCCCTGCATGATCCTCAATACCTCCTTACGACCCTGTATTATATAATAGAGATTTTAAGTTATGGGAAAGAATAACTTCCAAAGAGACAGCACAGTATGATCTGCCACCCCCACAAAGGTCCAGGCAGGGACAGGGCACACAAATTGTTCTCCCAAAAGTGCGTACGAGCCGTTTTAATTTTGTTTTTGCAAACAGATGCTTGCTTAGCAATTATTGATATTCTTAACTTATGCGTTAATTTTTTATTATCATTGTGAGATGAATTTCCCGCGGTTCTGTCTCGACACACAGTCACAATACATAGAATGACAGTCAAGATTGGTGTCCCCTGGTTTTGTATCGACACACAGTCACGATAACATATAATAATAGCCGAGATGGGTGTCTTGCGGTTTTCTCTCCCATGCCAACGCGGTCTCGGCCGAGTCTCCTTTTTCTTTACCGTGCAACGGCCAAGAAAACACTCCACACAACCGGTTACCCCGCTACAACGCGAAAATTAAAAGCATTTGACTTGAAACGCGGCAAATATACAAACGCTCCTCAGCTTCGGCTTTTAGCCTAGCCTGCTTGCAGGCGGTGGGGTGTTCTTAGCCGAGCGCGGAAATTGTTGCCGCCATCTTAGATTTCGCGGCCCAAAGCCGCTCGACCACAAAATCCAAGATGGCGGCAACACAAAAAACACCAAACCGCCTGCAAGCAGGCTACTTTTAGCCCGGCCTTCTTTTTCATATGCAAAATAGTTAACTAAAATGGTAGTTGTCGGTAACTTTGAGATCTTTTGGTAAATAAGACTGCCGAACCATACAGAGGAGCTCAATAAATAGCCGACACACTGATTATCTAATGAAACTCACTGGGGACAAAATCGTTTAATGACTAGCCGTTTTTAAAACTGTGTTAAGAAGGGAAAATATCTAATTCTTTTTTGATAAGTAGGTGAAATTAAAGATTACGCATTGATTCTCTGTGACTGAGTTTCGTGCGTAGGTACTCGTCAGAGTATTTGAGAGAAGGAAAATTTTTGAGAAATTAAAAAACAAAATTGTCTAGTGACAATTCGAATCGATGAATTATCTTTGATTTTACCTACTTGTATACTTTGCTCTGCTGCCATGGTGTTGAGCAATTTACGACAAGGCAGACTGTATCTACACATATATATTAGTACCTTTTTTGATGATTTTTGCGATTTATTTCATTGCTTTATGATTTAAGAGTTGTGAGAAATAAATGTTTTATTAACATTAGATCAAGTTTCGAAATTAAACTGTTTTTTAAGAGACAACAAACATCTACTAATTTGATATAAATTAAGCATTTCATTGCCACGTACGGCGGTGCTAATTAAAAAATTGTCTTGGTATAAGAAATCAAGTATTCTGCATTGCATTTTATTTTATGCACATGTAAATTTACGCAGTTAAAAGTTTCTTATAAGCTCTAAAAGATTTGAGAAAACACGAAGAAATCAAGTTGGGTTGAAATTCTGATTTAATATAAATTAAGCATTTTGCTACGGCGGTGCTAATTAAAAAATTATGTTGCTATAAGAAAGCCAATATTCTGTAAATTAATATTTGTATTTTATTTTATGCACATGCATTTAATTTTCCCAATTAAAATTTTCTTGAGCTCAAAAAGGCTTGAAAGAACACGAAAAAATCAAATTGGGTTGAAATTCATTGTTCAAAGTTCATTGGCAAGAAATTCATTTAGAAATTTCTAACAGTCAAATGGATGTTGAAAAGGCATTGCCACCAACTGGCCTGGCGTTTTCTGGCGGTGGAGTACGTTCGGCGTCTTTCTGTACGGGAGTTTTGCGTTATCTTCTTCAGAAACGGGTCAACCTTGGCTATTTAAGTTGTGTGTCGGGTGGAGGTTATGCCGGTGCGGCTTATCTTGACTGGAAATACTTCAATGGCCGTGAAGACAACCCTTCATGGCATAAAGAGTTCTTTGAAAACTTCCGCAGCAAAATTGGTGTGTTTTGTTCATGGCAAAATCCATGCGTTGGAGTTATAGACTCCTTAGTTTTGCTGCTTTTGTTCTTTGTCATCGCCTTGCTTTTCCCGGTTTTAACAGTTTTAGTGTTTGCTTTTCCGACAGCTTTCGCTATTGAATATATTTTTGGGGAAATATTGAGGGCTGGTTTCAAATGTCCTGAGAACGGCACGAGCCGTCTTCCACAGGCTGAATTAGATGGCTGTATTCCTCATGAGAGCGACAAGAGCACACATACTCTTTTCCTAAGCCTCATTGCTATTACTGCATTTTTGTATTTCCTCAAGTTTCTGAGCTGCTCTAAACTAAAGGGGAAGCTGCACACTTTATGCTTAACTTCATTTGTTCTTTTTCTCATGACTTTTCTGCCGTGGTTTTTCGAGGTGTTTCTACGCGTACGCACATCGATTTGGCTCAATGGTTTTATTTTGCTGTTTAGTATTTTTCTTTGGCTAGGCTTTCCACCGCTGAGAAAGGTTGCCTCGTTGGCTTTGCTTGTTTATGTATATGCATACATTACAAAGTGGCGAGTTTACAGAAGCAGTATTCTCTTTGTAAAATATTCGGAAAGTGTTTTTTACTATGCGCTTTGGGGATCGGCAGTGTTGCTGTGGCTCAGTCCTTTCATGGGGTTGATTAAATTTGGAGCTGTACAAACATACAACAGGTAAGAGCGCTTATTTGCCGATTCATGTTAATTGCATGTGAGCAGCCTTGATAAACTCTTTTCCAATCCAGTCAAGAACATTTTAAAAAACACTACTTATAAACTTACACTTAAAAACTTAAAAGGATTGATGTAAAAAAGCTAACCACTATTGTAAAAAAGCCTTTCAGTCTAATAAACGACTTTTTAACCAATTCAAATTCCGTAATTAGAAAAGATTAAGTGCACATCTAAATACTGACAAGAAAAACTGACGAGCTGACTAGCTTTTCCCATCATCTCACGGCGACAATAATTTATTTATCATATAATAATTCAAGTTTATATTACTCACCGACGTATTCAATAGTTTTTTTAAAAACTATATACCTAAAGTTAAATACTGACAAGCTTGGGCGCTTCATTTTATCATTTTTCAACAGGGTTTTTGTTATTTTAAAGTTTTCTTTTTCAAACTCTTTTTAAATCATCACCTATTCATTAATTTATCTGCTGCTCACTCATAATTAAAGAAGCTGTAACTTGACGTTTTGTATGTTACAACATACATCTTCAGAAGTAGTGACCGCTAGACTAAAATACAACAATTAAAAAGATCAAACAAAAGACTGCTAGCTACTTGATAAGCAACAATTTAGTTTTCACTGCCAACATTTCTTTACGGCCTGACGGTCACTTCTGAGTTAGCCTGTGAACAGGCTCTCTGTTCGAGGACCTTATGGGGAAAATACATCGAGCGGCGCTCGCTTCGCTTGCTGACTCGTACTACTCGGGGCTTCGCCTTGCGATATACTTTTCCCTTTTCCTCGAACAGAGAGCCTGTTCACAGGCTATTCTGAGTAGGCCCGACAGAATGAAACTTGGAGTGGGGGGCTCATCGAGCACCGGAGACACGAGCTTCTAGGGGTCATGGAGACATGTTCCGACATGAACATTTAACGATGTGGAGATTGAGACTTAACTCCCCATTTTCCGCCGGGCCTGCTGAGGATGTATGCTGTAACATAAAAAGCCCTAAGTTGAATACACTCTTTTTTTTATAAGAACCTTATTTATAAGAACGTCAGGCTGCATGATAATCGGCCATAATTTAAAAACATCTTTTTTAAAAAACGCCCGAGGCGCAGGAATGGCCGAGAATTTCATCTTGTAATATTACATTAAGACAAAAAGTCATTGATTCGTTCATTTGATTTCTTTACAGCTTCATTATGCTCCTGGAACGTTTGCACTTGAGAAAAATAGATCTGTAAGCTGAGAAAAGAAAAAGAACCAGTTAATTTTTCCGCGCCTCGTGTTCTTATAATATTGTTCTTATAAAAATCGTTTACATCAAATATGTATGATTATATTAAGAACGTACGAAGAATATTCAGGCTAAAATCCCAGAAATATTGAGAAAATTCAGAAAAGGGCCCGAATATGGGACGTTTTTACAAAACACGAGAGTGTATGTTTGGAAAATTTACGACACGCATTGTTTTATAATGTTTATAAACACAATTATAAAGTCTTTTGTTTTTTAATAATCTGTTTTGACCGGCGAAGAAAAGATTTTTTAAATGGTTAGACAACATCTTTTCATGTCAAAGGTGGCGTCTTCAGAGAGCGTTTTTCGCCCCACCCAGTGCGAGCGGATTGGGATGTGCTGGTATATCTCTCAGTGACTGCATTCCGTTCTGTTGGTGCGGGAGGTCACGTGCACAGTGGGTGGATCTGGATGATAAAGCCATTAGTCTTGGTAAGTTCTTTCCGTTCTCAGAGCAATGGCAAAATACAAGCCTTACAAGTTTGCAATTTTTGTTGCAACGGGAGAAGTTTGCCTTTCAGAAATTTTTGTGCACTAGCTATTCAATTAGAGGCGCAATTGAAAATAATCTTAAACAACAGCCAAGAACCAACTTTAGTAAAAGCTCCTTTTCGTTCTCTGCTCCTCTGCTCTTTAGCTTGCTCAGTTCAGACGTTAAGTACCTTGCATCCTTGCCTTTATCTTCGCCTTCATCCCTCGCTGCTTTCCGGTTTCTGCCCAAGTTAAAACCGTCTCTCATCTTGAAGAAGTCTGCTGCCATACTTGTCGCTTTTACTTAGAAATGTCGTTGCTTTTTAACTCTTCCTTGTTTGTTTAATTAGATTGGCCGATCAATATATTATTTCAATTTTTTTCTAAGCATCTTACGTTAACTTTTTGCCCTCCTGTCAAATCCCGAAAGTAACGCGAGAGAAACGAATACAGTCGCTCTCATACGATTGGCGCGTGATACGAAGTGGTATTGACCTTTTTTTCGCCATTTCAGGAGACTTGTCTGATATGACACCACAGTATATTTGTAATACTGTTGTAAACAACTGGCAAAGCTGTCAATCAAAAGAACAAGTGACTGGGTGTCCACAATCAAAAGAACAAGTGACTGGGTGTCCAAAGTACGAGCTGCTCACAATGACTCCTACATCTATCGAAAGACTGGACGAAAACTCTGATGGAAAATGCTTTGCGGGTTTGTATCATTTGATATTTTTTATGCACGGTCAAACTTTATTCCCACTGCAATGCGACGTAGCCATGGAGGTAGAAAATTTGTTCCATTGGTGGCTGTAATCCCTATTCTTCCCTCCCTATCCTCCCTTTCAACATGGAAGTGGGGAGTTTCCTCTGTGTCTGTAAAACCCAACGCTCTTCCCTCTCTAAGCCCCTTCAGTCAAACAATTATATAAGAAGTGTCGAAACGTCTTTTTTGTGTGAAATTCCTCTTTAAAATACTGATGAACAACGTTTCAAGAAAAACTAAGATTCTTTAAACTTTTCTTGAAAGATTTTGTAAGCAATTTAAACCTGATTATGCATGACAGACTGTCACTGCAAAACGCTTGGAACTCCCTCTTGAAAAGAGTTGAATATATTTTTATTTACATACGTTTTACTCTGAAGCGGCGCAGTGATTTGGTTTTTAAATATAACCACATTAAGAAGAGCGAGGAAAAGCACTCTACTTGTTCAAGACCGCTCAGCTGTATAGATGCGTACCGTTTATGCTATGAGTTAGCGCCATGTTCTTGAGGTGGGGAGGGGGGATAGGG
>JAOBRD020080196.1:0-10361 GCA_027575215.2 Hydrozoanthus sils
GACCGTCGTATTTTTTAGGGGTTAAAATTGCCAGTCCGGTATTTTTAGCCGGGGGTTGTTATAAGAACTCCTGTGTTAAACCAAGAGCCTGGTATTTTTTAGGGTTGAAAAACGCGAAGCTATTGGACCGCTTGTAGTCCCGTGTTTTAGCAAACGTGCGTACTGATAAGAAGTTAAGACAAAAGTCCTTTGGCGAACGTTCTATTACGCGTGCACCTTTATTTACTGCATATCACATTCAGTGCAACACGAGGGGACTTAGTGCTGACCCGCTAGCTACCCCGGAAAAATTTTCAGCTTTCAGTTGGTATTTTTTAGGGTAATTTAAAAACCGAACGGTATTTTTTAGGGTGGAAAACTTTTATTAGTGAGTGAGCGAAGGACTTTGGGAAAGTCTAGGGGCGCATCTAATAGGGCAGTTCGATGTTTCTAGGTAAAAAAGTTACAAAATTTGCCTGCTTGGCTACAAAGCTCAAGTTTAAGTCGTCTGTTTAGTGCGTCCTGAATTTACCCGTCGAAACGACGCACAAAACAGACGAACAAAAGTTGATGTGTTTTTTGCGTCTGCCCCGTATTTACCTAGAAGAATAATTCGTCTATAAATACAGCCAATCTAGTTAATTTTATGAGTCATGGTTAATTGACAGAGCAGATCGACAGAAACACTCGATTTTCTCTCATACATTTTCTATATTTAAAAAAAAATTCTAGAAATGCGACATATCAGTTTAACCGCGAATTTTTTTTTGTTTGGCCTTGGTTAAAAATTCTGGTTTCAGTCTCAGATACGTTCGAGCAAACATGGAAATGGATATTTTAGCTTTGTATATTAGTTAAGATCGCGGTAATGTGATTTCGAAAATACCTAAAACTTTACTTAGGCAAAACCGAAATATTCGAAAATTCGAAATATTTGCGAGTGGCGTAGATTTCCCAGAACACCTCGCGGACTGTAGCCTCGTTCTGGCGTTCTCGCGTGGAATGCGCGGTTTCTTCAAAACTAACGTTGCATGGCGGCCAGTCATTGTTTGTATTTGAAAAATCGTGCCATAATAACACATTGTAGTAGAAGAAAATGTCAATTTTTCATTTTAAAAGACATTTCAAATAACATATCGCTTTGATAACTGTGAAAGAGGACATTATCAGAACATGACTTCAGGTTGCATCGGTGATTCGATTGAGGTAGGTTTCAAATTTCGCAGTAATGCATTCCGACATTTTCAATTTAACCAAATATGTCTTGGATTTGCTTCTCTTCAGATCCTCATTGATTTTCCTTCATTAAAACTAGAAGGCTTAAGAAACGAACATGATATCTATGTATTTTTGCCAAGATCTGTTCTTCTGTATATAAACTGCCAAACATGGCAGTTTTGCTACTTTGCTTTCACGGAAGTGTTTGATAAACAGCTTGATCTTGGCTCGAAGTTATCGCTTCGTAATGATAATGTAGATTAAATTTGCAGAAGATATTCTGATTTTAACTGTCTTGTAAAACAGTGTGTGAACTTGATCACGTTTGTTGTCGATTTGTCATGGTGTTTAGGATCGATCTGATCAATATATATGCAGGCAGCTTTCTGGGGTATCCTAATGTTCCAGTTGATAATCGCTTTGTTTCAATGTTTCGTCTTTTTTATTTTTCTTTTTAGAGTGCAAATTATACGTTTTATATCTCTCAGTTTTGGTGAAAAGAGGGAATTCATTTTACATTACATGCTGTTCTCGTTAAACAAAGTTGTTTCAACTTAGTTATTTACTTACTTTATACAAGTTTACATATATATGCAAGTTTTTTTTGTCCATGTAAACTCCTAACAATGCTCTGTTTGTTCAGAGATGTCAGAATCTAGAGTTTTACTCACTGTTTCTTGTGTCTCAATCACATGTTCAGTTCAAGGTAGGATTTTTTGCGTTCTTTGCACCTTTTCTTTTGAGGTAACATAGAAGGTAATTAACCATGGAATGTTTTTACTAGCACCATATATTTCCACTCATTACAAAATTACTTAAAAGGTATAGAGGATATTAAATGGTCGAATAAACATATGAAGTTTATTTTCAAGTGGAAAAAGAAATTTCATGGTTAAGTGTAGCGAATGAGTGACTTTTTTCCACGAGGAGAAAAATTTGATATGTTCCCACCATTGTGCAAATTCCCTCCTCCCCCCATCTTTAATAAGGTCCCCGTCTGGAGGGTCAAAAAAATATATAAGTTCCCTGGGCATTTATTGGTTATAGCATATATGGTATTTGTTTTAAAATAAATGATTTCCATCTCTTAACCAGGATTTTCAGGTTCTGGGACTGCTCGGGAAAGGAGGGTTTGCCAGTGTATACAGAGCAAAATGCCTCAAGACAGGGCAGGTGGTGGCAATAAAAATGATTGACAAAAAGGCAATGAAAACATCAGGAATGGTTGCCAGAGTTAGGAATGAAGTAGAAATTCACTGTCAACTTAAACATCCATCAGTTTTGGAGCTTTATAACTGTTTTGAAGACAGCAACTATGTGTACCTTGTGTTGGATGTGTGTGAAAATGGTGAACTAAACAGATACATCAAGAAGCATGGTGCAGTCACTGAATCAGAAGGTATTTATTAAGGTTCTATTGTTTCAATTTTTTTTTGCATTTGAGTTTATTTCTAGTTATTTATGTAACTATATCAAAAGCAACTTTTTCTAGCAAACTGCATATTTTGATAATGATGGATGAAATGTGAGCTTTGAATTATTTTTACAACGCTATATCTTGGATTTAAAAGCCCTTGTATATTTTATACAATCATGTATATAATATATATAATATTTTTTATTTACTTGCACTATATAGAAGCATATGATTTATACCTATATACTGGTAATATTAAGTGTATTGGTAAAAACTATTTGATTTAAACTTTTGAAAGCTTTAGAATCAGAGCCTTTATGTACAAACTTTGACATGTAAGGAAAAAAAAACAAAGACTATAATTATATTAATTGATACTTATAAGTTATTTTGTATTGTTCCATTAACATTACAACTTTTGAGCTCAAAAATCCATGCATAATATGCAAACTAGTCAATATCATCTATGTAAGGAACGTAAGTCTTATTCCACTACTATTTCTTTGTTGTTTATTTCCATTGAAAGGTATTTTATATTAAGTGTTAGACGTATAGTT
Organism: Hydrozoanthus sils; assembly: GCA_027575215.2. NCBI lineage: Eukaryota > Metazoa > Cnidaria > Anthozoa > Zoantharia > Hydrozoanthidae > Hydrozoanthus > Hydrozoanthus sils. Next base: position 3,172 of record JAOBRD020080196.1, read on the forward strand.
AAAAATTATACAATTCCCTCTCCCACCTCTTTTCCTTTCTATATAATTAAAAGATCTAGTGCAAAAATAACTTAAGTGACTTTTGATGAAGTTGTCAACTCTCCTTACATTATCCCTATTATCTCATAACTCTTGGGAGAATTTAGCATTTCATATAAAGTCACTTACTTTGTTTTTGCGCTAGACCCTTCAGTTATATGATTCTTATTTATTTTGCTAAATTATGTATTAGTTGTAAACCAACTGAAGCTATATACTTACTAAGTCCCTTAGCTCCATTGGGAGGAACAGCCATCAACCACTGAGCACCAACACACCCAACGTTTGGCCTTTCTACTTACATCTGTCCACATCATTCCAAGTTTCTTCACTTCTCTCTCTGTGTCTCTCCTCCTGCTGTTTCTTGGTGGCCCCCTGTTTTTGAGCTATACGATATCAATTGATTATGCACAATAATTTAAAGGTATTACCAGTGGTTAACATTATGATAGTTATGTTTGATACTGGTTGTATAAAACCCTTTGCAGCTCGCCATATTATGGCACAGGTTGTTGATGGAGTACTATATCTACACTCTCATGGCATCATTCACAGAGATTTGACCCTTGGTAATCTTCTTCTCACCAAGGACAGGGATGTGGTAAGGATTCTTATGTTTGAATAAACTTGTTTGTTAGGTATTTTAGTTATTCTACTAAGCATTTAAAAGAGCTACTAAGACAGAAATTTTTAATAAATTAATACCTATCATTAAGGAATTACTTGAACTAATATGACCCCAAGTACCTGAATTAATGTTTTTCATACTTTTTATCATCACGTTTTGTAAACTTCCAAAATAATAAATCAATATAAATATAAATATATATTAAAATATATTCAGTTGATCAGCATATAAGCTTTAGGAAAAGCATCGTTAAAGAAAATACAATCTCTTTGTTGTCTACTATTAAACAATAATTATTTAGTTTTTGAACTTGCATTTATTCAGTATATGTTGTGATTCACCGGTTTTTCATTTTGAAAATGCTTATGATATATTAATGTTATATAATGGTCATTCAAGGATTGGTTTTCTTTTCTCTCACTAGCATATATATATAAATTTGCTATGGTTTTCCTTGTTAGAAAATTGCTGACTTTGGACTTGCTACAAGACTTAAGATGCCCAGTGAAAAACACTATACAATGTGTGGCACACCAAACTACATCTCGCCGTGAGTAGTTTATTGCTTGTTACTTATAAGTAACTTTTGAAAGTACTTTAGATAAGATCTTGGAAAAAAATTTAGCCCTTTATTTTCAGCGTGAAGCGAGTTCAATTATTAATTAATATTAACAATTACGGCTACAGTAAGTTGTGAAGTGAAGGCACAACTTATGTCATCATTGCATATCATTCACAATCAAGCAAAATTTTCAAGTTTTAAAATTAATGTGTATCTTATTTAAATGCTTGCATCCATATTTAAAAACAATAGAAAATAATTATTTTATATATCTTGGTCACTAATTTTGTAGTAAAATTAAAATGTAACATTATACAGGACTTCATGTATTCTTTATCTCATTTTGCTCCCATAGTGAAATAGCTACCAGCGGTCCCCATGGTCTTCAGTCTGATGTTTGGTCTCTTGGGTGTATGTTTTACACACTTGTTGTTGGCAAACCACCATTTGATGTGAGTTTACAGTACCAAGATTTAATTGAAGGACTATTATATGCAAATTACATTCATCTTCTTATTCTTCTTGTTTTAATATTGTTATAGAATATTTTCAAGAAAAATTTGTTTTTGAACACTGTTAGAGATACCTATATTAGCTATGTTCTATCTTGCACCTACAGACGGAAGCTGTAAAAAGCACTTTGAACAAAGTTGTTTTAGCAGACTACAACTTGCCACAGTAAGTGTTATTTTGTTTATACTTAATCTTTTTCAATTTAAACAAAGGATCTGTTTCAGCTTTGAAAATTTCTTGAATAAAAGCATGACAATAGTCTAGTTTTTCTAGCTTTAATAGCTAGAATTTACCCACTTAAAATTGTTACCCTGGCACAATTTCTAAAACAAATTTAGATTACCTTAATTTATATAGAGGCAAGAATAATCAAAATAAAACCTAAAGCTTACATCAACCAATCACAAACCTTAGCTCTTTGGTCATTCCTGTTTTTTGCAGTTATCTGTCAGCTGAAGCAAAAGATCTTATATCCAGCTTGCTGAAAAAGGTTAGTTGATACCTTAACAAAGTATGGATAATTTATTCTTGCATTGCAATGGGGAATACTCTAATTCAAGAACCAGTAAGGGATCAAAGCTTGAAATTAATTAGATTTGCTCTGTTATGATTTCACAATAAAATAAATTAACCTTAAGTATGTGAAATTAATGAAATAACGAAACTAATTCTAAGTCAACTTTTTTTTATAATTGACTGAATTTTCTCTGCAAAATAAAAATTGAATACAATAACTTCTTGTTTTTTATTAGAACCCTGATGATCGACTGACACTGGCAGGTGTGTAGATATTAAAGTATAAAACCTTCACTTTTTAGTGACTCTTTAATATTAATGGCCTTTGTGCAGCATAGTGTAGGAGAGCTTGCCATTTGAGGCGAGAAATCACTCTTGCTCGACATCGCTCCCGCAAAACTGACCTGAGGAGAACGGTTAATTCGTGCTCACCTTTCATCCAAGAAACACTCCCATCATTGGGAAATACTGTCCTAGTGATGTGTTATAATTTGTTCTATATGCATTGGAAAATTTACATCCAAATACTTCCACAATAACATCGAGAATGATCAAAGCATGTTTACTGTTTGGTGGATGACTAATTTTTATTTTGGTTTTGTGAAAGCCAGCACACATTTTTCAGTTGTCTTTATTGGACACATTGGCACATTACAAAAGGTGTTTCTTATTTAAAAGTACATTTCCTTAGTATGTTTTTCTAAATACAGTTGGTTGTCAGTGTGAGTGGAAGTACTTCAATTTTGGATGAAATTCGAAGTAACACTGGTATTAGGGCAGCACTTGGTGCACTGCCCTTGTACAAGTTTCTTTTAAGCTCTTACCACTTGGAAAAGACAGCTCACCTTGATTAGCTTAAGTGAGCTTTTTGTCACTGGCCAACAATTTTCAAATGCCAAGCCCAGGTATAGATATATGCCTGCTCACTGAGCCCCAGTCAGATTTCTAAGTTCAAGAAGCCCAAGCTAATTATGCTTAAGATTTTTTTTTCTTCTCATAGAAAATAACTTACAGTAGTTCTTCATTAAACCTAAAGTTCTCAGAATCAAAAGTTGCTTAAATATTTCATCTTAATGTGGCTGACTTAATTATACTGCAGGTATTCTGGATCATCCTTTTATGACACAGAAAGGTCTCTCCCAAAAGTATTCATCTAGTAAAACTCTTTACCCTCAAGTAAGTGTTCAGATTTGAAATTATGAACTACTGATATAATTTTTAAGTTGATTTTAAATTTGTAATGGTATGTCCAGTCAAACAGGAGTACATGATAAAGGTATTTTAGCTTTTGATTTATTTAAAACACTTAGTAACTACTTATTTTAATGTTATTAAAAATGCTGCTACGTGTCATAGTTTTAGAGAATTTTCAACCTCAACTCCCACAATCACTAACTTTTGCCTTGTTAAAATTATGGTTTGTGTGATTAAAGTTGAGATCATCAACATTGTGTTCTTAATTTAGCTACACTCCTACAGTTTTTCACAACACTTTATATTAAGCTTTTTTTCATTTCACAAAGGTTCTATGCTGGGTTGTGAATTGTCGATTTGTTGCTTCTTTTTTTAAAATCAATTGTAACAATATACAACCTTAAGTTAGGTTAAGATATTATTAATTTTTTTGTGTTTTTATAATTCATTCAGTTGTAATGGATCACAAACTTGATGTTTTCTTTGTAGTTAAAGTTTGTTTTTCTGTAATTTACACTTAACATGTTAGTTTGATGTTGCTGTATTAGAGAGTCCTTGAACAGTCCCTGGATAGCGGTACAGGAACCATGGCAACAATATCTGCAGGTGCTGGGCGTTACTCTAGAACAAGTCCAGTCAGTAGCAACAAACAAATGAATGTTGTCAGTAGCACATCTGGTGGGTCCTTTGTTGATCATCTGTCAGATGTGTGGCCGAGACACTCCTCCAATCACCCTCCCTCCCCTCCTGTTCGACAAAGGGCAAGGTATAAAGCCATGCTTTTATTTTTCCTTGAGCACTGAATGTGTACCTAATAATCCAGATAATACAAATGCCAATGACATGAAATAATTTGTTACAACAGCAGATAGACCTTGCTAAATGAAGAATAGTGGTGAATCCAAATCTTTTATGGTTCTTGATCTATGAGATAAAAAAGATGAATGTTTTCAACTGATGGCGTCAGTTGTTATACAGGGAAATTTTCAGCTTTTTGAAATCTGCTGCCAATCCAAAACCTTTAGATGAATTAAGGCCAAAATTGGGCAGATGATGTATCTTGAGGTATTCTTCTGAATAGTTACTTATTTTCATGCAAAGGTTAGAATGGGAAGCTTACCTGTCCAACAAAAGTTACTGAATGTCATCAGTTGAAAACAGTATGAGTGTTAATCTCTGGAGAACCATAACAGATATTTTTGACAAAAACTTTCCACTGGTCACTGTTTCTCATTTAGAAAGGCCTATCCTCTTACATTACAAAATGTTTCATGTCATAATTGATGTCAATGCTATAAAATGACATAATTTGTTGTCATATTATTAGGGAACTTAAAGGTATGGCTGCATAATGCAACATTTGACTCCCTGGTACTTTGTAGCTTAGCTTAGTTATTTCAGGGTGCTGATACCCCTTAGTTTTTCACAGACATCTCTTATTGTTAACAATTTACTGTTATGGTATTCAAAGGAATTAGGCAAATAAAAAAGGTTAGAGAAATTGGTGTTGCATGCAACATTGTACATGTAACTGAATCCTTAAACTCCTGTGGCCAGATAGTGAAACCATTGCCTGCAATGTTACAGGATTAGGATCGGCTTCTACTTTGCTCAACGTTGCTTGCGACAACTTCCAAGGTTGCTACACAAATGTACATTTTTTCCACTGCCTGAAGTGTTTCATCGTGTAGCCATACCTTGAGTAACAAGGACAGCAGTATCAATAAAGACAGCTTGTAATAAACACACTTGCTCTCCTGGTTTGCTGCTTTCAGATTGTGTATGGCCTGGCTCGATTGCTACAGATTTTTCTAATTTAAGCATTTTAAAAATTAAAATGGTCAATATAAAAATGAATAAATAGTTACAATTTGGTTGTATGAAAAACGTGGCTACTAAATAACAATTCTTTGTTCACGAATGCTTATTCTGTTTTGCTTAATTCTGGTCATTTTAAAATAATATCCACCATGTGCATATTATGTTCACACATAGCAAACTGATTAATGTATAATTATGTTCTTTCTGAATCAGCCCCAGTGCTAGTACATCATACCAACAAACAAGCTCTCAGTGCATTGATCTGCGAGGGACTGATGCAGCTCCTCCCCCTACCAAATTATCATGGCTTGCTGATATCACTGGATCAACCTTCAGGAAACAGAATGATGAAGTCAAATCCATTACTGCACCCACTGATCTTTACAGCAAATTTAAGTGAGAATGAGTTTTTAGCTTTTCTATTTTTATTAGTGGTTACTTGATTGAGGTGTTGTGTCGCACATCTATGTTAATCAAATTAATTTCACTTATAAGTTTAACAGAAAACTTTAGTTTGCTTGTATTGTTTAACAGGTTGTATAATGCCAAAAACTATTCAGCTAGCGGCAACAATACTGGAGAAGTTTTCAAGAATGGTTTATTTGCTGGAGGACATGACTTTGGCTCAGTCACTGAAGCAGCCAAACCCAAACAAGAATTTAGTGGGGACAGTTGTAAGGGACACTTCAGTGATAATTATTGTGGCACAAACCCGAATACCTACAGCATGGTGAACAATGGTAGCAAAGGGAGAGATACCAGCTTGAGCATTGGTAGTCAGAAAGAGTTTCATGTGAAACAAACTGGTCAAATACAAGGGCACCAGCGTAAAGGTAGTGATAGTGTCTCAAAGGATCTTGGTCTGAATTTGCTCCACAAAGACAGCAGCAAGCAATCAGACTCATCTAACAGGTCTTCAGGTGAAACTTCAGAACAGAACAGCCCTTCTAGAAGACATAGAAAATCAGACCAGTCAAGATCAAAATCATTAGGTGACATTGTGGAACCCTTGAATGCGCGGCGGCTTCGGCCCATAAGGCAGAAAACCAGGAATGCTGTAGTTAGCATTCTTGAGGAAGGTGAAGTTTGTCTAGAGTTCTTTCACCCTAAGAATGGACAAGAGCTAGTCATGGAGGTTTTAAGAATCAGCCCCAATGGCATGAAGGTTTCAGTGTACCAACCCAATGGAAAAAAGGGAGTCCCTCTATCATCACGCCCTCCACCACAGTCAACAGGGACCACCTACCTTTTCTCCACTCTGCCCTCCAAGTACTGGAAGAAATACCAGTATGCTGCAAGATTTGTACATCTTGTTCGCAAGAAGACCCCCAAGGTATTTCTAGAGTGTAAACATCTTAAGGCTTACAAAGTAGAGGGAGGGGCTTTCAGCTGCACTGTACATTAAAGGGAATCTCTCAAAGTCACATCAGTATTTAGTTAAAATGTTGTCTGTGCCCTAACTGTGTTTGTAAAGTGAGTAAAAAACAGCTGCACAAAAACACGAAAACTAAAAAAATGCGATTGAAAAGCAGAATTTTGCCTTTTTTTTCTCAACTGGAAATGTTTCTGCTTCCATGACATGTGTGACCTATGATGTAGATATGAGAACTCAAGAGCACAAATTTGAAGGCTATGTGTGCAGGCTAAATCTGCCTTTCACTCAGTCAGTGTTTTAGCAACTACCAGCCCTAAACCAATTCATGAACCATAATTGAAAAAAGTTGAAAATGTTTTGCAAGCAAGTAATGCAGCACCATGTCTACCTCACTTCTGGCAATCGGACTTTGTATTGAGAATGTTGAGTCTTTTTATTGTGGTTGCGGCAAATGAACATCACTAATACAGTAAAAACCCGCGTATAAGAACCTAGATTTTTCCAACTTAGCCTAAACAGGTTCTTATTGAAATGGTATTTAA
>JAOBRD020080300.1:0-10360 GCA_027575215.2 Hydrozoanthus sils
AACGCGTTCTAGAGGTATAAGTAACGCATTCCAGAAGTATAGGTAACGCATTCTAGAGGTATAAGTAACGCATTCCAAAGGCATAAGTAACGCGTTCTAGAGGTATAAGTAACGCATTCTAGAGGTATCATTAACACATTCCAAAAGTATAGGTAACGCATTCTAGAGGTATAGGTAATGCATTCCAGAGGCATAAGTAACGCGTTCTAGAGGTATAAGTAACGCATTCTAGAGGTATCAGTAACAAATTACAGAAATCTAGGTAACGCATTCTAGAGGTATAAGTAACGCATTCTAAAGGTATAAGTAACGCGTTCTAGAGGTATAAGTAACGCATTCTAGAGGTTTAAGTAATGCATTCTAGATTTTAGTCTAAACAATCAAGAGGCTTGCGCGAAGCGTTTTGAAGCACAGTCGTTTAATGAGAGATTAGTATAAACACCACCAAACCCGTTTTCACCTCTTTTTTGTACTTTTTTTTGTACCAAAAGATGACTGGGTTACCAAGCCTAGCAGATGGAGCGGTTGCTGTGCTGGAAAGCATGTGCGAAGAGATGGCTATCAAGAATTCCAGTTTGTGGGAAGTATCCGGAACTGGTCAGCCGTCTCCGCCTTCACGGGTCCGTGACGCTATGTGCCCCAACCAGTGCACTCAACATGGCGTCTGTCTGCATCAGAACTGTACCTGCAGGCGAGGTAATCCAAGATTACGCGAAAGATGGAGGCCTATACATTTATCCATATATCCTAGCGCATAGTCCGGGCGGCGCAGTTGCCGAGCGGTTTGCGCGTTCGACTCGTAATCCTACGGTCGCGAGTTCGAGCTCCGGTGAGACCACTGTGTTGTGTCCTTGAGCAAGACACTTTACCTGACTTTTTTCCAGTCGACTCAGCCGTAAAAATGAGTACCAGTTCTGCTGGGAGCTAACCTGCGATAGATTAGTGTCCTATCCAGGGGGAGTCGAAGACTCTCATTCGCTAAACACTACGGAAACCAGAGATACGCGCCGGCCCTATGAGCCACTTAGGCTCGAGAAAAATATTTAGCTTAGCCTAGTGCGTAAACGTCTGAAATTGCTCATAAACACGCAAACAGAGGATCTGTAAATCTAAAAATTGACAAACACAGTGTTGTTAGTACAAGGAAGAGTTTTGCCGACTGTTGCCTTCCCCGAGTTTCTTTTGACGGTGTAAGGTTCGCAATGCATTTTATTAAAATGGAAGCCGTCATCTTTTTCGGAGTGGTCTATTACAGCAGCAGGACACTATTTGAAACTCTGACTGAATGAAACAGAATCTGAAGCTTCCAACCCAAGCCGGTTCTGAGCTCAAGGTATTTTCCTGGTAAAACCGATCGAAAAGTCGGTAATTGAAATTCTTCGTCTTGTGAGGCTTTTGGAATTCTGACCTATCTCCAGCAAATTTGCTCCGACAAAGAGCTAAAGCTGGAAACATCAGGATCTAAAAACATCACACCACAATAATTTTAATGTACCAGGTTGTTGTATCAACACGCTGACTCACTGAACAGTTTTTGGGTTTTTTGTTCTACTTTAATGGTTAGTGTTGCGACCTGGGGGACATAAAGACCTCCACTTAACTCTATGGAAACCGTAGATTAATGCTCTTTCTATTTAAAGTGGTTTAGTTAATTGCTTTGCTTCGATAATGATTTAGTTTAGTATATATGACATGAACTATGTTTATTATTTTATACTTGACTGTGGTATAACAGACTTATTTTACATATAGATATAACTTGTCTTGATCATAGATTACACCAGCGAGGACTGTTCAATCTTGACCAACATGGCTCCCGAGCTGCTAGCTGTGCGACACGCAGGGTTGTGTGATTTGAAGCAACGTGTCTGTAAACAGGTTCAACTCGTTGGAACAGCGTTTTTGAATTCACCCGCGTTAAAATGTTCATTTCGTCCTTTAGAGGTACTTGTATAGCTTAACTTGTTCTTTTCGTTCCTTATCTTCCCTGACAGGAAGTATTAGCTCCTTATTACTTTGTAAATCAAACGTACCCGCTTGTCAGATCTGTCTGCAGGGGTCTAATCGATCTATGAAATTCATGTGCAGTGAACATCTGTCTAAACTGGCCCATTTGGTTATATGAGGTGTTTTGCATTTTTAAATTATCAATGATTGAAATAACTTGTAAACTGGTTCTTTTTAATTACTGTGTTTGTGTGTTGTTAAATTAAATTATATTTTGGTTGAAAAACGGGTTGCACTTGAATCTGCAGTAAGTTCTTGTGCGTTTGTGTATGGAGAGTAAGGGCAAGGAATTCGTTTATTCTTTCGATTCATTCTAGGATTAAAGAAGCAATTTTCTCATCACTGTAGCTTCTACTTTCATTCTCGAACGTCTTTATTTGCAGGTTTGTTATTCTTTAAGCACTCCATTGTAATCGGTTTACTTATTCTTAATACTGCTTTGGTGTGAAGTTGATAGAAAGGGAATCGAACGAAGGCGGTTTCATGTTCGTTATTTTCTTTCAGTTTTGTGGTACCCATTGGTCGTCCAATTTCACTGCCAAGCACACACTTGAAGGAAAAGCAACATTTGAGACGTACCGTGGTGTTTCTTGCGCAGTGCCTGAGCCGCTACAGAGCTATACCGCTGACCAGACCACTCTGCGAGGTTACCTTGTGCGAGTGAGTAATGACGGCCGCCTGTGGACGAACTCTCTCCCTTTTATTGCGTACGACAGCACGTGCATCGAGTGTGTCCCTGAAAATGGAACTTGTACCATTAAGGTTGGTAAGTATTGTATTTTGTTGTTTTCTAGATTTTTGTTATTTTAATAGTTTCTTTGCTTGTCCATGGACTGTCTGGGTGTTTTGGCCAAGTCTTTTCAACGAGTACCGCAAAGTGTTGTAGGCGCGCGAAAGAACGAATCTTACTGAGTTTCATGGTTATCCCTTATTTAGTAGAGAAAGTTTGTAAGGCATGGAATTAAAGCTGCCATTTATCAGAAATAAAACGCTCTTAGGTTTAACTGTCAGTGGCGCTGAAGCGCGTCTGAGGATTTCCAAAAAGTTCAATAGGAAGTCTACAAAAGATGAAAAAAAACAACACTTGAAGTGGGGTGTGTTTATCATTGGTGAATATTGCTTCTCTTACACTTGCAAAGAAAGAGAAACCCTAAGACTAGCAAACATTTGATCTTAATTGCTTTTTATTTCTTATTTTGCTTGCAGAACAATACTTGTCGAATCCAGGGTCATTGCTACAAAGACGATGACACTAATTTGGACAACAAGTGTGAAGTTTGTGTTTCCCAACTCAGCAGAAGTGATTGGAGTCGTAATCCAACGTGTTTGTCACGCAGCTGCACGCATGACAGTTGTGTTTACGGATCCTGCGTGGAGTTCGGAAATGGAAGTTATGAATGTTATTGTGATGGTGGATATACAGGCCCTAGATGCGATACCAAACTAGATCCATGCCTCTTGCAACCATGCGTTAACGGTAAATGTCTTGTGACAGATGTGGGCTTTCAGTGCGTTTGTGATCAGGGATCCACGGGTGAGTTGTGTGACAGAAAAACTGGACCTTGTACGTCTGGTCCTTGCTTTAGAGGCACGTGCGTTGAAGATGGAGATTCGTTTAGTTGTACATGTGAGCCAGGATTTACTGGGGAGCTATGCGACTCCAAGATGAACCCATGTTTCTCCAATCCTTGTTTATTCGGCCTCTGCCTGGGAGGTCTCTTCAACTACACTTGTTATTGTTTTCCGGGGTTTACAGGGCGTGATTGTGAAGCTAAAATTAATGGTTGCATCTCAAGTCCATGCAAAAACGGTACTTGTGTTGAGACAAATGGGGACTACATATGTAATTGCTCATCAGGATTTACGGGTAAAAACTGCGACGCAAGACTCTTGCCCTGCTCTTCCAGTCCTTGTGTAAATGGAGTCTGCGTTGACGAAGATGAAAGGTACCAATGTTTGTGTCCATCAGGATACTCTGGAACACACTGCGAAGTAAAGCTCTCTTTGTGCTCGAGTAACCCATGCGTTCATGGAACTTGTCTAGAGCTGGATAACAATTTCAAATGTACTTGCCGCAAAGGATACAGGGGAGAATTATGTGACATAAAATTAAATATGTGTGCTGCAAGACCTTGTGTCCACGGGGAGTGTATTGAGAAAGGTTTGGGATATGAGTGCAAATGTGACAGCGGCTACTCTGGAAGGTTGTGTAGTGTCAAAGACGCTCCGTGTTCTAAAAGGCCTTGCTTGAAAGGAACCTGTATAGAAGAAGGAAACACTTTCAAGTGTACGTGTGAAGCGGGATACACTGGAGAATACTGTGACACGAAACTAGATCCATGCAACTCCAATCCTTGCGGAAATGGAACGTGTTTATTCGAGGACGGCTCTCTCAACTGTATCTGCAACAAAGGATTTACAGGACCAAGTTGTAACATGACAATAGATCCGTGCGAACCTAACCCGTGTGAAAATGGGAGCTGTGTGTTTCAAAACGGATATTTTAAGTGTATATGTCGAAAAGGGTTTACAGGTGTATTGTGTGACATCAAAACTAATCAATGTTCTTCCAGTCCCTGTGTGTATGGCAAATGTTTGCCAATCGCGGAGGGGTATAAATGTGATTGTTTAAGCGGATACCAAGGAAACAATTGCATTGAAACAGTTGACCCCTGTAATCCATCTCCTTGCCTTCATGGAACATGCAGTAGTTCTGGTGGTAAATTTATATGTCAGTGCTTTAAAAGCTACAGGGGATCTACGTGCAATGAGACAATTAACTTTTGTCATTTGAACCCGTGCATCAATGGGAACTGTACAAGTCTGTCTACTGGATTCGTTTGTCTGTGTGATGCTGGATACACTGGCAATACATGCGAAGTCCAGCTGGACGCGTGTGATTCAAAGCCTTGTGTATATGGAACATGTTCGTCTGAGACAGGAAAAACATCATTTTCTTGTACGTGTTTTACTGGATATCAAGGTTTTACATGCAATGAAACTGTATATTACTGTAATCCAAACCCATGTATTAACGGCATATGCGAAGAAGCCCCAAATGGGTTCAACTGTCTCTGTTCTGAAAACTTTGAAGGTAGACTTTGTGATATATTAAAGGATTCATGTTCTTCACAGCCTTGCGTCCATGGTAACTGCACGCGGAAAGGTGCGAATTTCGCGTGCTTATGTGAACAAGGTTACAAAGGAAGGACTTGCAACGAGACAGTCAATCACTGTGCAAGTAATCCTTGTGTCATGGGCACCTGTCGGAATACCCAATCAGGGTTTGAATGCATCTGCTTTAGGAGGTTTACGGGGGCAACCTGTAACATCACCAGTGATCCTTGCAAGTCAAATCCTTGCGTGTATGGAAATTGTAGCACCATTCCAAACGGATTCAAGTGTTCTTGTTGGAAAGGTTTTAAAGGACACCTGTGCAACGAGATAGAAAATTACTGTCTCACAAACCCCTGTGAAAACGGAGATTGTATAAGTTTATCCTCGGGGTACAAATGTAACTGTTTCACTGGATACGAAGGAAAAAACTGCAGTTCTTTAACGAATCACTGCAAAGCGAACCCTTGTGTTCATGGTATATGTAGCAACACTCTAAAGTCTTACACTTGTAACTGTTTCGATGGTTACATGGGATCACTGTGTAACCAGCGAGTTGATCCATGCGATGGAACGCCCTGTCGTAATGGTCGCTGTAAGCCCACCTCGAACAGCTTTAGATGTCTATGTGATCCTGGATTTGTAGGATCTCGCTGTCATGTTAGACAGGAGCCCTGCAATGCCAACCCATGTATGTATGGGAATTGCCGTAGTAACGGTACAGTTTTTGAATGCCAATGCAACGAAGGCTTTCGCGGCCGGTTTTGCAACGAAACAGACCAGTGTGATACCGGGCGCTGTGTGCACGGAAATTGTATTATGCAAGAAAATGTGCCTAAATGCTTTTGCAATAGTGGTTTTACTGGAGATTTTTGTAACGTCAGTCTTGATGGATGCTTTTTTCGACCTTGTGTTGCTGGCACCTGTGAAGATTTAGATGGAGGTTTCTATTGCACATGTGACGAGGGTTTTACTGGAATTACTTGTGATACTAAAATCGACCCGTGTTCAACGAACCCGTGTCGGAATGGAGGGATTTGTTTTGGAAATGGCTCAACCTTTACATGCGCGTGTAAAGATAGATTTACTGGAACATTGTGTGATATAGAATTGGACCCATGCTTTCCCAATCCTTGTAGTCATGGAAATTGTACAAAAAATGCAACATCGTTTCGTTGTTTGTGCGAGAAAGGATATGGTGGAGTCACTTGTGATGTGGAAATTGATCCTTGTTTATCCAATCCATGTAGTAATAATGGAACATGTGTCTGGAACTCACCGTCCTTTGCTTGTACATGCGCTCATGGATATACTGGTTCCTTCTGCAAAATAGAAATGAATCCTTGTCAGTCCAATCCTTGTAAAAATGGTACATGTGTTGCAAATCTAACTTCTTTCACTTGTTTATGCGACAAAGGTGTCACGGGTGTATTTTGTGACAAAGAAATTGATTTCTGTTTGTCTAATCCTTGCAAGAACGGACGTTGCTTTAGTTATGGTTCTTCTTTTACCTGTCAATGTGACAAATACTTCACAGGAACCAACTGCGACATAGAAATAAACTATTGTCAAAGTAATCCCTGCAGGAACGGAACATGCGTGCAGAATGGAACCTCAGTCGCATGTATATGTCAGAAGGGATTTACCGGCCGTTGGTGCGAGAAAAAAATCAACCCCTGCAAGCGTAACCCATGTAATAATGGTAGTTGCGTCATTAACTCTGGCTCGTTTTCTTGTTCTTGCCACGAAGGATACACTGGTCCGTTTTGCGATAATAAAATCGATCCTTGCACTCTTGGTCCTTGTAAAAATGGAAACTGTACAAGTATTAGTTCTTTGTCAATCTCTTGCATATGTCACGAAGGGTTTACTGGTAACTTGTGTGATGTTGAAGTCGATCCATGCTTATCGTTACCTTGCAACTATGGCAAATGCCAAAGACAATTAGCTGGTTATGCTTGCTTCTGTTGGAGAGGATTTACGGGAAGACAGTGTGAGACAAGGATTAACACTTGTGATACTAAGCCTTGCCGCCATGGAAAATGTGTCCCAAGTGGTAGATATTTTAGGTGCATGTGTGATAAGGGATTTCGCGGTTTTTTCTGTGACATTAGAGAAGATCCATGTTCTACGAAACCTTGTGTACATGGTCAATGTCTTCGCAACGGAGATGATTTCCAATGTGTTTGCGAAACCGGCTACACCGGAGACAGATGTAACTCTAGCATTAATTGGTGTCAGTCGAACCCTTGCAAGAACGGGAACTGCTCTAATGAAATAAACTCTTTTAGTTGTTCCTGCGATCTTGGTTATACAGGAAAAACCTGTGACCAAATGTTAGATAGATGTCAATTGAATTCTTGCCGTCATGGGAAATGCATTGTTGTTGCTGGAGGAAAAATTAAATGTTTGTGCGACAGCGATTTCGAAGGTACATTTTGCGAAGTTAAAACCGATCCCTGTCAGCAAAGACCATGTAAACATGGTGAATGCCAAACCGTAAAAGGCACTTTTGATTGCGTTTGTGATCAAGGATTTACTGGACAATTTTGCGAGAAGGTTATTGATGCATGTCTTTCGAACCCATGTATCAATGGAACCTGTCATCCTAAACACCATCTGTTCCAATGTATTTGTGCTGAAGGTTTCACAGGAACCCTCTGTGATCTTGAACAGAACTACTGTGATCCTAATCCTTGTACAAATGGCCAATGTGTACGTGCTTCTGGTGGTTTTTCATGTAACTGTAATAGAGGCTACACAGGTAGACTTTGTTCAAGAAGGGTAAACTGGTGTCTTCCGAACCCCTGTAGGAACGGCGCATGCTCCAACAATAATGGCTCGTTTACGTGTCGCTGTAATCCTGGCTATACAGGAAATCGCTGTGAGACAAAGATTAACGTCTGCCAACCAAGTCCATGCAAACATGGTTTGTGCGTCGATGCGTTTCCGTCTTTTAAGTGTACCTGCCATCCAGGGTACAAAGGTGATTTGTGTGAACAAATAATTGACGTATGCCAGCCAAATCCCTGTCTTCATGGAAAATGTAGGACCAGTTTTCCACAATTCTCATGCCTTTGTAATCAAGGTTATGAAGGGAAACTTTGTGATAAATTAATAGATCGTTGTCGACCAAGTCCTTGCAAGTTCGGAAGGTGTGTAAACGATGCCCCGTCTTTTAGATGCCTTTGTAGGAGAGGTTACACAGGAGGCTTGTGCGATAAATTAGTAAACAGATGTGAACCGAATCCCTGCCTAAATGGGCGCTGTGTTAACCATCTTCAATCTTTTAGATGTCGGTGCCATAAGGGATATTCAGGCTCTCTCTGTGAAACTCGAACGGATGTGTGCATACCAAACCCTTGCAAACATGGAACATGTATTGAGGAGTTTCCAGACTTCAAATGCAAGTGTCATAGTGGATACGAAGGGTCTCGATGTGGCAAGATATATAATCTCTGCAATTTACAACCTTGCAAACATGGCACCTGCATCGGTCGGTCGGGTGCCTTCCAGTGCCGTTGTCAACAGGGATACACTGGCATATACTGCGAAAAATTGATTGACAGGTGTCGATCACGCCCTTGTGTTCACGGGGCTTGCTTCAACACAGTAACATCTTTCCAATGTCGATGCCGGCGAGGTTACAGTGGTCGTCTATGTGATAAACTGATTGATGCCTGTCAGTCAAATCCTTGCAGGCGAGGACGTTGTATTAGAATCAGTTTTTCATCCTTCCGATGCCAGTGCGAGGAAGGATATGTTGGTAAACGTTGTGATACCCTATCGGTATCGTGTGAAACGAACCCTTGTGTTTACGGGCAATGTGTTTCGGTGGGGAAAAACTTTAACTGCGTATGTCGCAAAGGATTTAAGGGTCGATACTGTCAGTTTGACATCGACGAGTGCGAGGCTTTTCCATGCTTTCCCGGTGTTCCTTGCTTTAATCTACCAGGGTCGTTTAAATGTGGTGCGTGTCCTCTACTCTACAAAGGAAATGGAACTCACTGTGTGTTGGAATCACAAGTCAACAATAATGGTAAGATATTGCTATATCTAGTTACTCAATTACAGAAGAGGAACAGTCATTTTAGCCTAGCTAACGTATACTAATTTAGTAACAGACCAGCCCCTGGCCTTATGGTTACTACAGTTGACCTACACCGACTGCTGTTATCACTTTCTTTTCATAACCAGTCTAAAATTCACTTGTGAGTGCTAAACAAATATTTTTGATGTTTTTGTTTTTATTAAAGTGCCTATGAAACGATTTTTTTTTGAGCTTATATTAATTTATCAAGTCTTAACTCAAAATTGTTCGGTTTGAGTTGCGTTCAACCTTTGTCTTACCTTTTTTCTGCAATTGAAAATCGTGTTTGGCGGTTCAAAAGTGGTTCCTTTCCGCGCGCGGCTGTGACGTGGTAAACTATGAAAGCTGAAAGCAATGGCGGACCAGATAAAGAAGAAAGCGAAGAAAGGTGGAAGTTATTGCGTAGCTAGGGCGCCTAACGATGTTAGTTGCAAAAACAATACATACACATCATGCATTATTTCCCGAAAACTGCAGTTTACTACGTCATCCCATCCCCAGTTTTCCTACTTTATGGGAACCACTTTTGTGCCAGACTTGTCTCTTTCGGAGACAAAAAAATCGCATTTCAAGTTGTTTTTGCAGTTTTTTTCTCTAATCCCTTTTTAAGACGTGATAAGCTGCAAAAATATGAAAAAAGAAATTTTGTTTCATAGCCATAGGCACTTTAACAGGAAATTTGTAAACGGAGTAATTATTGAGAACGATTTAAACCCAGTAAATGTTGCTTGTGTTAAGATTTGTTCTGTTGGCAAGAGTTGTCTCGGTTTCCAGTTCCCCTTTTATGTAAGTACAGGTTTTATCGACAGGTATGGCTCTAACAAAAGAGATACGACGTGTAATGAGGCAGAAATTCTTTCTTATTCTTTGATTTTTACGTTTGCAACTTTTTTCGAGAATTGTAAAGAGTTAGGGAGCCAAAAATATTTCAGTTTTCATGGGTTTTATGGATTCATGGAAGCGCGTAGAGATCCATCTGTTGGAAGGAGGCAACTATAAGATGATAATTTCGTATAATTTGTACTTACTAACGCCAAACATCTTAATTTAATCAATTAACGGTTTGAATTTCCCGCGCGCCGCCATTTTGAATTGTGACGTAACTTAGTTGCAGTGCCAGGCTCCACTCTCGATGAATACAATAGCAAT
>JAOBRD020080409.1:0-10360 GCA_027575215.2 Hydrozoanthus sils
TTGGACTGCTAAGTTTTGATAAGTATACACTTCCAAAATTGTTCTTGCGTTGTACCTAAGCATCTAAAACAAGGTGAATTTGAAATTGCAAAAAGCGCCCTTTGATTTCGTGGTTTCCATGGCAACAATATTAAGTGGAACACAATGAAACATATATCAAAAGATTACCAATAAAATTTTAGGAAAAGTCATAAAATTCCGCCCCCCCCCGGCTATATACGGTTAAGGGAGTACCCTCGGGGGAGGAAGGATTTAGCATTAGCTGACATTATATTCAAACTATATTTTTTTTTTGCTGCTCTCTGGATACACCAATGAATCAGAATCTGCTCAACATACATATTAGAAGTTATTTGCACTTTTGTTTAAAGTGTGTTTTTAGCATATCTGGTCGCAAAAACTTTATTATTGCGTGGAGATGGCTGAAACTGAATTTTAGTTTCACACAAAATTAAAGCAACCAGAATTAACAAAGCAAACCTACCTTAAATCTGTCTTAAATGCTTCTATATCTCTGGTTATATTCATTGCTTTCATATACTTGTCCATAGCACACGAGGGAATATAAGAACTCGAGTGCTCAACGTTGAAGTTGATCTTTTCACAAGATCCTGGGCAAACTTTCAGTCCTGTAAACGCCCTGTAAACTGATAACAGAGGAAAAGTCTTGCTTGCACAGTTTGACAATAGCGAGTTTAAGCAACGAAGACGACAACGCCGACAACAACGGCAGAAAACAATAGTGATACAATAACTGCACGTTGGAATACACTGTGTGGGCCACCCGCACGCTGTCGTCTTAAAAGTTACAACGCGAAAAGTTCAATTTTGAAGCTTTTACGACTACGAGAAGGACTTACTGAAACTGTGGTCAATCTTCATTTACCTTTAAAAAATCACTTTTATCCTTTTCTATTCACAAGCATAACTCGGACAAGAAGGAAGCAACTATCCATGCGCGGTAAAAAAAGGCAACCAGGAAGTGTGATTATTGTGAGCCGTCGTCGTTAACATTGCTGTCTTCGTGGCTTAAGATTCCTATTGTTATCCTGACTCTTTATCAGGCTACACCAGAATCTTTAGCCGACCAAGGTGTCTGATTATCAGCAGTATTGCGCATGCGTGTTAATGAGCTGGAGACAGCCAGTAAAATGGCACTAAGACCTCACGGGTCAGAAGGAACTAAAATCTTTACTAAAACCCAAATATAGTTCGAGCCTGGGTGTTAGCAGCCGGGGACGGCTGTTTCAGCTTTGTTGAGCCTCGTCAGCACGGCATATCTAACAAACTAACAACAACAATTCATTTGCCCCGTTTTTTACAAAAGAAAAGAAACTTAGCTAAATGAATAAAACGAATATATAGTGACTGGGCACCAGAAATAACTATTAGAGCTAATCTAGTCGGGTACCCACTTTACAAAGTATTAATATGTACAACAAACCAGAGATACATGGAGGGAAAACAATAATACTGACAATCTAAATAAACTAAATAACTAAATAAACTAGAACTTACATTCAATCTAAATAAACTAGTACACTAAAGTGAGAAAATGGATTAGGCTGTAATATATTTTCTGCGAAGTTGAGCTTTGAGTTCACGTTTGAAACAACGAAAACTTAAAGATTTTAGTGACTCTTCAATTTCATTCCAAACTTTTGCACCAAAATAATCTAATATTGAACCTTCCATAATTGGTTCAAATTATCGGAAACAGGCTTGAATTCCCTCTGAAAAATACAAAGAGGATATTAAACGATGGTGCGCCATATGAAGTTTATCTCTCGAGGAAAAATATTTTACGAGTGAGCGCAGCGAATCTTTTTTCCACGCCGAGAGATAAACTTCATATGTTCACGCTAACTTGTAATTTTCTTTTTATTATATAGATATGAGTGTATGATTGCGCCGAAATGAGCGGGAAAAACAAAGAAATGCAGTGATATCTTCACTAGTGTGGATATGGAAAATACGTCACTCGTATCCCGGATGTAGTTTCGTATGAAATCTATAAGTGGCGTATTTTGCAGCAAAACACTCATACCCGTATAATAAAATAAATGATGTAGCAGTTACGCTCGTGGGATGTGGCAGGGGATCGAAAATCAGCAGTATTTCACGAACGTGTTTGAGTATTAGTTTTGCTTAGAAAGTGTCGGCGGCACAGTGGCCGAGTGGTTAGCGTGTTTCACTCGTGTTCCGAGGGATTACGAGTTCAAGCCCCGGTCAGACCACTATATTGTGTCCTTGAGCGAGACGCTTTACCTGACCTCAGCTGTATAAATGAGTTAACCTGTGATGAATTAATGTCCTGTCGAGGGGGAGTCAAAGACTCTCGTCCACCGCAGATAAGGCTCGAGTAAGGATTTAGCTTTTTGCTTAGAAAGTGAAATGTCCTAAACTGAAGGCGGGTAAAAACCTACAAAAGTATTTTACCTTTATTAGCGCAATGGTATTCTTGTAAAGTGCATATCTTGGTCACGTTATTTGCTGCAAAAACGAAATGATACAAAAATTATTCATATATGTTTTTTCCCCTCCCTTTTCCCCTTCCCACCTTAACACTCTAACTGGTAATTTGAGGGTCCCAGCTGTTTTATTAATTCCCCAGCCTCGCCAAGAATGGAACGATTGTGTGATCCTCTTCCACTCCCCTCCCCATTTCGTCGAACTTCTGCCACCACCACCCCTCTCCCCCCCCTTCCAATTACAAATCCTCTAATATAAATTGTTAACACACTTATATTATGGTAGCACTCTGACTGACAAGTTGGTGGGTCCCACCTAGAACCCGAGCCTCGCCAAATATGGAATAATTGTGCTATAATCGTCCACTGCCCCCTGATATAAATTGTGAACACTTCTTCTATCATTTTATAACGCAGAACAAATATTACCAAGGTTGTGCATACTAAGTCTTCATTAACAATAACTTTTTAACCTATTCACTATATACCTTGTATTGAGCAGTTGCACCTCGATACAATTTGGGTTAAGAGGTATTTGTTCTTGCATTCTTGTCGTGAATAATGTTTTTCTTCTCTGCAACGTGACTCTAAGGAAGGTATCAAAACGGTCTGAAGAGACCAACAGAAAACAAGTCAAATCGTTATGTAGGGGACTTAGCTTACAAGTGATGTTCTTGTTTTTTTACTATTTTTCATTTCTGCTTACCCACCTACCTATAACCTACTTACTTTCCAAGCTCTTTACCTACACATGTACTTACCACCTACTTATAGCCTACTTACGTTCCAAGCTTATTACCTACACATGTACTTACCACCTATTTACCTACTTATAGCCTACTTACTTTCCTAGCTATTTACCTACACATGTAGTTACCACGTATTTACCTACTTATAGCCTACTTACTTTCCTAGCTATTTACCTACACATGTAGTTGCCACGTATTTACCTAGTTATAGCCTACTTACTTTCCTAGCTATTTACCTACACATGTAGTTACCACGTACTTACCTACTTATAGCCTACTTACTTTCCTAGCTATTTACCTACACATGTACTTACCACTTATTTACCTACTTATAGCCTACTTACTTTCCTAGCTATTTACCTACACATGTAGTAACCACGTATTTACCTAGTTATAGCCTACTTACTTTCCTAGCTATTTACCTACACATGTAGTTACCACGTATTTACCTAGTTATAGCCTACTTACTTTCCTAGCTATTTACCTACACATGTAGTTACCACGTACTTACCTACTTATAGCCTACTTACTTTCCTAGCTATTTACCTACACATGTAGTTACCACGTATTTACCTACTTATAGCCTACTTACTTTCCTAGATATTTACCTACACATGTAGTTACCACGTATTTACCTACTTATAGCCTACTAACTTTCCTAGCTATTTACCTACACGTGTAGCTACCACGTATTTACCTACTTATCTACCTACATATCCACCAATCATCTATTCATCTACTTATTATGACGCTTACACAATTATAATTAAATCAAGCTCAAGCAAGTTGCAAATTACTTTTAACTCAAAGCGCCCTTGCTTAATTCTCAACACTCGTTTTCTCTGAAAATCCCATTTAACTATCCCAGTAAAAACGCTGTTTTTCAACAACACAACGAGGTGGGAAGGGGCAGCGACTTGACACAACCTCAGGTATTGGCACTGCCTTTCCCCTGAGGAGATACTTTCCTAAGTGTTTAACTGAACGTAATAAGAACTTGTTCCAGCTCAACTGCAGCACCATCTTAGGACGCGGCAAGGTTAACTTGTTCTTCTCCCCTTACCCAGTTCTTTAGTGGTGGTCCGAGATAGGGCTTCAGTCGATCAGCATGTATCATTTTAGGTTTTGCTTGAGGATTTTTATGAATGTGGTAAGTTACATCCGACAACATGGTTGTTATAAGGAAGGGTCCTTTCCACCTTCCTTTCCATGGACAATCTAACTTGGGGCTCCTATCTTTGCGTCGGCAAACGCCATGTAACCAGACATTGTCCCCAACTTGATAGGGTTGGCTTGGCACACGCTTGTTGTAATTACTTTTTGTTGCTCTGCTGCATGATCTTGTTGTCGCCTTGCGGCTTCATGAGAGCACTCGCCAAACTTTGCTGTAATGCTTAACGATACTTCATTTCAGCGGTTCTGTATCAGAGGTTGGTTCTGTGATCACATCGAGTGGCACCTCCACTTGCCTTTAAGCATCATCAGGGGTCTCACCAGTAGATTCATGAAAGGAACCTCTATATGCCATCTTACATAGCTGAAGGTGTACGTCCCAGCCTTTCTGGTTTTCAGCTAGCTTACCTTGAAACATTTTTACTAAGGTTCTGTTGAATTTTTCAACTTGGCCATTTGATTGTGGATGAAGTGGTGCTGTCAGAGTCTTTCCGATATCCAAAATCTTACACACCGCTGCCATGACTTTCAATTTAAAGTTAGTGCCTTGATCACTGTGAAGCTCTCGGGGAACTCTACAACAACATACAAATTGGTCCACAAGTTTCTCTGAGACAGTAGTTGCTTCATGGTTAGGAATTGCGTAGGCTTCTAACCACTTTGTGAAATAATTACAACTAAAACAGAGCGGTTTCCTCGAGGAGATTGAGGTAGTATCCAAGTATGTCCATTGCAAGACGCTCCATCGGAACACCAATGGAGAACACCGTTTAGGCGGACGCTGTTTCTTAGCCCCACAGTTTTGACAGCTCCTTACCTATCTGTTGACATTGTTGTCCGGGTCAGACTTGCGGTTGCATTTCCATGGTGCCCATCAAATGTAATTCTTCGCAAGTCACAGGGGAAGTAAATCTGGTAGGACAACTGACTACCATCCTCCTCCTCCTCCTCCCACATTCGAGAAAGCACTTGGTATCGAATTTCTAATCTCTCCCACTGGCCCCACGGAACCTCAATCACTCTACTGTAAAGGGATAAAGCTGCCCACGAGGGCCTGTTTGTTTGTCGTTGCTTGAACACTAATATGACTTTAAGGTATGGGTCGGATGCTCGCTGGTCACGCAATTGCTCCCTCGTCCAAACTGGCTCAAGTTAAACTGTGTTGCAAGCCGCAGCGAGTTGGATGTCAGTTAAAGCATGTCCGGCTCCTTCCTTGTGCGTTGGATTGACTCGGAAAACTCTGTTCACTGGTCCCAATTCGTCGTTGCCATACTGACTTTGATCTCTGACCCCGACTTCTTCCAATCCTTACACTATTTGCATCGCTTGGCACTTGGCTTGCTTTTCAACTCCAAAACCGTTTTCGAGTTACTTAACTTAATAATTTTGCTGTGTTCCTTGCAATCTGCATGCAATTTTCCAGCTAGCAAATTCTTCTTTCTCCTGAATCATGGCATTCTCCTCTTCTTGCCAGCCATTTATGATTGCACATCTTTCAAAGTACATTAAGTATTTCCGGAGAGGTTGTTTACCATCATAATCGTGCAGTATTGTCGCTGGTTGTTTCATTCTTTTTCGATTGAGCTTGTTGTATCGGTGCCGTATTCATAAGTCAAAGGACTCGTGACATTCAGATTTTCAGCGCCAGATCTTGCTAAAGCGAATTTCCACTTGTTCGATCTTCACTGAAAGAATTTGTGTTTTCGTATTTGCTTTCGGCGCCAGATCTTGCATCTTGCGTCAATGAATGTTTTTGCAACAGAGGACTCAAACAGCTCTATACAATCTTGTTTAAACGGATTTGTACTATAGACTGGTGTACTCGAGCACCATTGCCGCCAATGTGAGGCATCCATAATTATAAATACAGCTCAAGAACAAGCAAGTAGCAAACTAATTGCTTAACTCTCAACACTCATTTTTTCTGAAAAATTCATTTAATTTTCCCAGTAAAAGTACCGGGTTTCAACAACACAACAAAGGGGGGGAGGTTAGAATGCGACTGGACAGAGGCTCAGTTACTCGCTACACTATCTACCTACCTAGCTTACTGATTTTGCTAGCTATCTACTTACTCACCTACCTATTTACCTACCGATCTACTTTGATATATGTACCAACCACCTATTCACGTACCAATCTACCTTCATATATACCTACCACCTATTCGCGTACCAATCTACCTACATATGTCCCTACAACCTGTCCACCTTCCTACGAACGTACCTACCACCTATTTACCTCTCTATCTACCTTCATACGTACCTAACACCTATTCACGTTCCAATCTACCTACATATGTACCTACCACCTATTCACGTACCAATCTACCTACAAATGTGCCTACCACCTATTCACGTTCCAATCTACCTACATATGTACCTACCACCTATTCACGTACCAATCTACCTAGATATGTACCTACCACCTATTCACGTTCCAATCTACCTACAAATGTACCTACCACCTATTCACGTACCAATCTACCTACAAATGTACCTACCACCTATTCACGTACCAATCTACCTACACATGTACTTACCACCTATCTACCTACCTACAAACGTACCTACCACCTATTTAGCTCTCCATCTACCTTCTTATGAACCTACCACCTATTCACGTACCAATCTACCTACATATGTACCTGCTACCTATCTACCTACCTACAAACATACCTACCACCTATTTAGCTCTCCATCTACCTTCATATGTACCTACCACCTATTAACGTACCAATCTATTGACATACGTAGCTACCGCCTATTTCGTACCTATTTACCTACACATTTACCTACCACCTATTTACGCACCTATCTACTTACACGTGTACCAACCAATTATTTACCTCTCTATCCATCTACACATGTACCTACCACCTATCTACCTACCTACAAACGTACCTACCACCTATTTAGCTCTCCATCTACCTTCTTATGAACCTACCATCTATTCACGTACCAATCTACCTACATATGTACCTACTACCTATCTACCTACCTACAAACATACCTACCACCTATTTAGCTCTCCATCTACCTTCATATGTACCTACCACCTATTAACGTACCAATCTATTGACATACGTAGCTACCGCCTATTTCGTACCTATTTACCTACACATTTACCTACCACCTATTTACGCACCTATCTACTTACACGTGTACCAACCAATTATTTACCTCTCTATCCATCTACACATGTACCTACCATTATTGGTTATCTATCAACTTACCTACCTATATACTGGTCTCCTTACTTTCCTGCCTACCTATCTACATAACTACTTATATGTCTACCTTCCATCTATTTACCTGCCTATCTGTAGGCCTACCCTTCTTCTTACTTTCTTATTTATCAACTTACCTACATTCTACTAATCATTCACTTGCTTATCAACATACTTACCTTCCTGTCTAACGAGCTACATTGCTTTCATCTTCAACCCTTAAGTTTTTATTGGATGGTGTTGGTCAAACACACATGTTGGTCAAACATATACATACATGAAAAAAGACACTTCCGAGTACCTTTTTACGAGTGATGGCAAGATGATGGTTAAATCCTGGTGATAAATCAAACCCATGGTTGCTCACTTGCGGCTGATCTTTAGGATTATGAATTTCAATCCTAAAACCAATTTGTTCAAAGTTTTGGTATTCCTCTGGCTGTGCATCCAATGTTAGAATCAGACTACCAGGGGGGTCTCCCGTTGTATCAGCTATTAAAACGTTTTCTTTTTTCCAGTTGAAAATAAAACACCGCCCCGTCTACAGGGAATGGCATAAAATGAATGAGTTCAGCATTTTGATGAACAGAACTTTGAGCAAACAATTCATGGTGAACTAACTGAGTTAAAAAACGTTTCGTTGTCATCTCCGCAAGAGGGACCTTAAAAAACGAGGACAGCAGCTCGTGAATAGAAGTTAATGGGTAAAGAGTGAAAAGAGTAATTCGAGTTTTTAGTTGCATGTGCTATTGTTACACCGCTGTTATTATTGTAATTAGTATAAACACCAACGTCACCATCAACAACATTATCACTCTTAGTATCAACACCAACAGTAGTATTGACACCAACAACAGTATCGACACGAATTTTATTATTAGCATCAGTATCGATTCTAACATCAGTGTCAGCATCAGTTTTGACACCGACATCAGTGTCAGCATGATCATCAGTGTCATCATCAGTATCAACACCAACATCATTGTCAGCACCAGTGTTGACACCAACATCAGCGTCATCATCAGTGTTGACATCAACATCAGATTCAGTACCAGTATCAACACCAACATCATTCCTTATCAGTATCTACGCCAAGTATCAAAACCAACACCAATACCAGGAAAGTCGGAAAGACGTACTTACATCAATATCGAGCCATTCAGTAAAGTTTTCATGACTGCAATTTTCATGTTTCCATCGACAGTCTTTAAGCATATCGCGGATGTCGTGTCCTAACCGCCCAATTGATTCAATCAGATCGAATGGACGTGAAGCATCTTCCGAAGAGAGGCTCTGTTAAATAAAACATAAGAAACTTACGAGAGAAAGAGATTCCTGGCCGCTGGAGAACAGGTATAAGTAACTCAAAATACCATGCTGCAATGACAAACTGCTCCCTAGTTTCAGTCACAATTTCAAGTTTCACATGTAAAATTGCAAAGAAGCAACCGTTATTGGTCCAAGATGACGTGTACTGGGGTATTTCTAAAGTCGTCGGTGGTAGCGAATTGGGAATTTTATTGGATTCTCTTCCGCATGACTTTTTTGGCCATGCGGGAAAAATTTTTCTACAACGAGCTAGCTGTCAGAATACCTGGTTTAATTGCGGCGCTGAACTGGATACACTTACTTTTGCTAAATGGCAATAAAAGGTTACGCGTTCATTTGAAAAAGTGTAGTAGCCAAAATCTTAAAGAGCATGAGACGAAATCAGCTCTTCGAATTTAAAACAAGAGCACTATAAAACTTTAGTTTGCTATGAAAATACGCCAAGATATGGCTTGTAGACTTCAACTTTTTGCTATATTTTTACAATACCCTTTCTGAAAACAAAAAAAACAGATTATATTTCTGTTATACTCTCTTTTAAAGAAGGTAATAATTGCGGTCGGTTATCCAAACTTTGACAAAACGTATCTAACTATTTATCCCTATTTCTCCAGCGCCCTTCTATAGAATAATCACTGGGCTGTCTGCCACATATACATACATAAATACATAAATATATATATACACATTTAGTTTATACACCATCAGTTCACAAATAAAGAAAAGAAGTTACATGTTACTGTTTTCCATGATTACCATGTGAGTCTGATAGGGTAAAATGCCAACCGATATCGTTTTTAAACTTATTTAGGGAACAGTTGTGCGCATTTCCCTTCAGTGGAAGGCTGTGCCAGAGTTTGGCTCCATAGTAAATGGAACTGTTGTTTCGAAAATTAGTTCTAGGTTTTAGAAGCACTAATTTGTCTTAATGTTTTGAGCCACTGGTTCAGTAGAAACAGGTCTTTTTTGTACGAGGGAAAGAGGTCATTAAGAGTTTTGAGAACCGCCACCGTTAAATGCTGGAACCTTCTAGTGAAGAGCTCGTCCCAGCTGTGAAAGGGTGGTTGATAGAGTCTCAAAATCTGAATTTGTGATTATTCTGGCAGCGCGATTTTGGAGTTTTTGGAATTTATCAGTCAATTTACTACTAATTTCATGCCAAACTGGACTGCAGTAATCAAAACGTTGCTCAATCAGTGCCTTAAAAAGTTTCAAAACATTTTAGACTTTAAGGGACGGACCAGTTGATCTCGTGGGGGAGTGGACAACGAGAAAACAATTTCTCTGCAATTTTTTTTCCAGTCAAGCTTCAGAAAAAAAAAAATTTTTCCCCGTTTCCATACATTCTCTTTATAAGATTTCGGCGCGCAATTTTTTTTTCTGTCTGGTCCCTGCAAATTTTCTTTTTA
>JAOBRD020080517.1:0-10360 GCA_027575215.2 Hydrozoanthus sils
TACATGACGTCATCAGTTGAGAACTTTAAATGTTAATATCTCAAAAGCCATAAAAGATTTTGACAAAATTTCTTCACTGCTATTCCTCATTAAGCAAGGTCTATCCACTGCAGTAATAAATTTTTTTCCTTCATATGCACTTTAACTGTTTAGCTGGATCTGGTTAAGATTTAAGGGGGAGGCGGTCAATTACTGATACACGTAAATTCTAGAAATAACCAGTTTTGATGGCAAAAATGGTTTGTTGGCTTATAAGTGCAATGCATACATGCCAGATTATGACAAATCCTTTTTATGGCAGAACAGAACTTTGGAATATAGATATCATAAGAAAAAGAGTTAAATGAAACTGACATTTTGGACAGCTGTAGTCTTTCATTTGAGTAAAGTGTGTTTCTTATAATTCATGTATTTATTGCCTATCTCTTTATTTAATTAAGTTAGTACATGATTTAGACTATGGCTGGATATGTACATATGTGTCATGTGCCCTTTTTTTGAAAAAATAAGAATATTTTAACCATTTTGCACTTCAGTGGCGCAGCTGCCGCAGCCATTGAGCAAGCCCAGTGGTCATCGAAGGCAAACCAATCATCAAGTTCATCAGGTAATGTTGCTGCTAATGCCATCGCACAAGCCCAAGCAGCAGCAAGTATGGGTACACAGGCAAACCCAACTGCGCAACAGGCTACTTATGCAGCACATTATCAGCAGGTCAGTTACAGATGCTTAGACCTTGATCAAGCTGCTGTGATATCTTTTTAGATAGCAACTGATGACTAACCAGACTTTGTTCCATTGCGTTATAGCAAGCAGTCGCTAGTCAGCAATCTTCTACAGGTAAGCATAGTTAATATTTTTTAATTGTGTTTGCTTCATTGCCTAAGGAACATAAGATAATGCTAGTTGCCAACATGGAATAATTAGTATCAGGAGTTGATACTCACTCCTGAAAGCAACCGAGACACACCTTGAGTGAAACAATTGCTGCTCACTAATTTACTCTTAAAAACTGGCCATGATTAAAATGGCAAGATAACCTAGATCAGTCACAGTGCAGTAAGTTATGTTTTTTGATTACTTGAAAAACTGCTTGAGCACTTTCTTTTTGGTTGTCATAAGATAGTCTTTTGTTCTTTTTGATGTGTTCATGTAAACAATTATGGCTTATTTAGCTTGGAAAATGTAGTTAAAAACATTGTCAGTAGCAGTTAATGGTGGTGAAAAGGCACTTTTGTCAGTCAGTAAAGAAGTCATGCCTGATGTCAACTTTTGTTGCCTTGAAAGAAGGAAAGTCTGAAAAACGTTGAAGGCCCAATGGCTTGATAATAATTTAAAAGAAGAAAATGACAGATAGTTAAGTTCATTACCTGCCTGGACAAAATCTTTGGGAGAACACTGAATGAACACTTAGTGGAGTTACATGTCATTATTCAACAGAAGTCCAAGCTTCCACTGCTGTGCAAGCACAGTCCCAGTCACAAGGTAAGTCTTGTTTCCCTCCAGGTACTAAATTTTTTTATGGAGTCAAGTTCAACCAGCAGTAGTTAATTGAATGTTAAAAGGTGCAGGAAATACACTGTATAACATTAATTTTGCAAATGGAGTACATGTTTAAAATAAAAAAACACCATCACTCCATCAGAAAGTGAGAATTTTTGATAAGGTGCACATCTCTTGAGTTAAAAGAGAAACAAGTGCTTGAAAACTATTTGTATTTGGTAACTCTAAAACCAAAATTCATAGAAATACTTTTAAGCATCAAGTAGTTTTCTATGTATGCAGTAGTTTTGGATTTGTTCGGTGTTTGTTTTTTTGGAGGGGGATGGGGGCTGTTGAGGGATGGTTGCCCATTTAAAAGGAACACCTTCTCTAGGAATTAGGTGGCTGGTACTGAAAATCTTTTGCCTTTTGGACAGGTTTTGGAATTTTGTTCAAATTCAGTGTAGGTTTTTTTCCTTTTTATTTGGGGGGGGGAGGGGAGGTTGGTGCATGTTACTGAAAATCTTCTGCTCTTTAAACAGATTACAGTGCACAATACTCTCAGGCTCAGCAGTACCAAGGTGTTGGTGCCCAGACAGCTACATCCACATCACAGCAGTCCTACACTCAGGCGCAGCCCCAGGCTTCCAACTTTGTATATGATGCAACTTCAGGCTACTACTATGATGCTACAACTGGACTGTACTATGATGCAAACACTGGGGTTAGTTGGAAATGATATCTTGAATCTTTAAAATAAAAATTATTGTTGACAATTTGTTGTAGTGGTGACATGAATTAAGTTGGACTCATATCAAAAAAGTACTCACGGACCTGTTTTGTTTCAGAAATTGAGATTGTCTTGGCCATGGTTTACATTGATGTGGATTATCATCTGCCACGTGTTCACTGTATAAAGTGTTTTACTAAGAAAATTTCCCTTGAGGTTTTTTTTGAGTATATTACTTCCATGATTCCATTTAGGATGCCCATTGTTTCCAGTGAGGACATTGATTCAATTTAGGAAGTCCTTTGTTCCAAATGAGGGTGTTGATTCTGTTTAGGATAACCTTTGTTCCCCAATGATAATACTGATTCTATTTTGGATGTTCTTTGTTCCCGATGACGATATTGTTTCCATATAGGATGGCCTTTGTTACAAATGAGGACATTGATTCCATTTAGGATGTCCCTTTCTCTCAATAAGAATATTAATTCCATTTAGGATGTCCTTTGTTCCCGATGAGGATATTAATTCCATTTTGGATGTTCTTTGTTCCCAGTGAGGAATTTGTTTTAATTTTGGATGGCCTTTGTTTCCGATGAGGATATTGTTTCTATTTAGGATGTCCTTTGTTCCATTTGAAGCTTTACCAAAATTTTGGGGTTTTTTTTGGATCAGATCAGAATAATATTGAAGATGTTTTAATTACCTTTTTGGTATCTAATTACAGGTTCTAATAGATTAGAGTTTGTAACTTTATAAACTTCCAAACAGTTTTAATTTAATAGTATCAAGACTTCCAATCCCTTTTGCAATGTTACAGTGTTTGTTTCACAACTTTTAATTTTCAGTGTGGGTTAGTGGTTAATGTGTGTGTTTTATGGCCCATAACCCGAAGGTCATTTGCTCAAACCCCAGTCAACCATCATTGCCTGGAGCAAGGCACCATTACTTAATTTAGTTAGTACTGATAGTAGTAGTTATGTAGTACCAGTCTTTATTGGTGCTAACCCATTATGGGTACATTTTAGTACCAAATATTGAACTGTAAAGCTGTTTCATTAAGAGTTTATTGAACCTCTCAATACGAACACCCAGATATGATGGACACCTTTGTAAATTGGACATCAAATCTTGGTTCCTGCCAGACATTTTCTCAGGCATTTACTGTATTTTATGTCTACTGTATAAGACAAACACCTCAGTCTATAAAACGGACTGTTGAAGCCAGTCCCAAATGTGGCTGTGAAAGAGAGGTTTGACTGTATACTATGGTCTAAAAATTGGCAATAATTTGTTCGGCTAATTGTATTATTTTGTTCTGCATATCTAGTACTACTATAACAGCACCACACAGCAGTACCTGTACTACAACAGTGAGACACAACAGTATGTCCCAGTGGCGGCTGATGGGTAAGTAGTATCAATTGGTAACTACTACATGTGAAGTACTGTACTTTAAGACTTGGTCCTATATGTAGGTTTAATTTTGGTGTTTATCATGAAGCTCAGACTGGAAGCAGAAGTTTTAACTTGATCTACTGTGAGCAGAGGACAGTCTCGCTAGAATAAAGTTTGAACAAGAATCATAACAGAGTAATATTGATTCAGAAATTAGTTCTTTGACAACAATTCTTTTATGCAACATAATTATACTAGACCTGTATGGAATTATTTTTATTACTAGATCAATTCTAAAGTAATGACTGTACTTGGTTTATTGCTACTTTCTTTTTACATTGCTGTTAGTATTATGAAAAGCCTTTCTTGTTCCTGAATTGAAAATAGAAGACTAAAAAGATGATTTTATTAAGTGCTGGTTATTTTGCTTAAAATAAAACGATACTATAAATTTAATTGTCTCAGGATCATAACTAAATGAATGCAACGTTTCGACAGCTACTGCTAGTCTCACCAAGTGATGGTGTACTAGATGATGGCTTGCCTTTATATTATACTAGTTAGTCAGTACATCATGTGGGAAGTCTTCTTTGCAGTGTTTGATTAGCTCATAAATTAAAATGCCTTCTGCTGGGGTTTCAATAAGTTTTGAAGTAGGTGGCAGACCATATTAAAGTAGGCGGCTGTACCCTTGGGGGGTCAGCAAGAAACTCAAGGAACTTAAAAAAAGTTAATGTTTATTGTTGTAGAAAGAAGGTGATGAAATTCACCAATTGCCGGCTTCTATCGAAACCCCTGCTTCTGTTGCTTTCAACACCATCACTTAATTTACACAAGCAGTAGTAGTTGAAAAGTTGGATTATTTAGCTATTGTAATGATCAGAATGGCAAGTCATTTGTTCTAAGTATCCTTCAATTATTTATGAACCCCTTTAAATTAATTGAGTTCATTTTGTTTATCACCCAGAACTGTGCCAGCTTCAGGTGCAGCTGCAGCAGCTGGTGCAGCAGATTCAAAATCAACAACAGCTGATCTCTTAGCTGCTGCCAAAGGTAAGTGACATACAATACAACCAATTTGCCAGGGTTCTGTTCATTACTCACTCAACCACCTAGAACCAACATTCAAACTATTGATGAAGCAACAGAAAGTGCACAAGATTGTGCTGGGTGTCCAGAGGACCTGTGCCCATGACGTGACTGGCAGCAGTGCTGTCAAGCATCTAACTAAATGAGTCCTGGACATGATGTTGATGTCTTGATATAAGCAGTAGTTACTTTTTTTTGTTCAAAATACTGAATGATGAGAGAAATTATACAGTAAAGAACAATATTGATGACAATATTTTTTTTTGTTTTTCTCAGAAAAGAAAAAGAAAGAAAAAACACTTCAGGCAAAAAAGGTACACTTACTGTATTCTGTGTGATTACCGACATCCACACGAAATGGAGACAGTAGGGCTTATTTAAATGCTGACAAAATAGTTTTAAAATTGCTGCCATTTATGCATAAAGTCTATTAAAAACAAGAATTGTAGTCATGAATTTTGTTGTCATAATCCAAAAGCATGATGAAACAAGAATGTGAAAGTGGTATAATATATTTTACATAGATTGCAAAAGACATGGAAAGATGGGCAAAGAAACATAACGCTGCCAAGAACGCTCAGCAGGCAGCATTTACTGCTGTGGAAGAAGCAAAAAATGCAGAGATGTCTGAATTCAAAGTGGTAGGTTGCATTTCTTTATCCAGCCTTTGCACGCATTCTCTAGAGGCACCAAAAACAAAAGGCGAAGTGGCCATGTTGGTGTCCTTAACAAAAGAAAAATAAAAAATTCTTTTGTTCAAGGGCACCAACATGGTCGCTATGACGTCAAGTGAAAACGACCAATTAGATCACGTAGTGAAGAACCTGCAATAGCCTTTCAGTGTAGTGAACGTTTTGCACATATGGGGTGGCGGACTTAAGTGTTGTTACAGCAACAACAACTTTATTTGTTTGACCCTAACTTGGCATACACTTGACATTATCAACAGAAAAAGATTACAAGAGGGCTACGTGTTGCATGTATAATTAAATATCTTTTCATTTACAAAACTAAATTTAAATAAGGGTACAGGGTGATCAAAAAAACCATAAGGGCTTGTCTGCGCTACACGACCTTAGTTCGTAGTTCATTCAGTTGTTTTGCATGATATGATATAAGGGAGTTTTGTACAAGGACGGCAACATCGACAACAATGGTTAACGAAAAAACCCACTTCTTGCTCGCCCGTTTTTATCACATATGGCTAGTTTACTTTCTCTTTTGTCCAAGTTATGCTTTGTGAATAGAAAAGGATGAAAGTTAATTTTTAGAAAAAAGAAGATTTACAAAATTGTATGTATTCGTTCTCTCAGTTCTAAAAACTTCAAAATTGAGCTTTTCATGGTGTAGTTACCAAGACTACATTGAGCAGGTAGGCATTACAGTGCATTTTAGCGTTCAGCTATTGTATGCACTATTTTTTTCTGCTGTTGATGTCAGCACTTCCGTAGAAGAAATGGAGAAAATCCTTTGATTTTAAAATACAAGAACTTGATAAAATACCATGTACTGCATGGATAAACATATTGCTGTTAAAGGAAATGAACTTACTGCCTTTCATAAGAAACGGGGATTATACGAGTGATAATTGTTGACCCAATAGTGGTCTTTAAAGGTTGCTCATTGGCCTGTGCAACACTAATGTATTTTCATATTTATTTGCTATTTGTGGACTTTATATTATAATTAATAGTAGTAAGTTACTGTACGAAGTGTATACGTAAACCTCTAGATACTCTCGACAATTGTATGTATGTTTAAAATTGTAAAGTATTAAAATCCCAATAAAAAAAGTAATATTGCTCTGTTTCATTGCAGCCTGCAGCTCCAGCTCCCAAGATCTCCACTGCACTGAGTATAGCCAAGAGTATATCTAGCTTACCTGAGATCCCTAAAGCAACCTCCAGTCCACTAGCAGCCCTAGCGAGCCTTCCAGATGACAATGGCCCAGTGAGCAAGTCCCCTTATTCCACAGGTGATGACAACCCAGAAATACGCACAAGATGGCGACTTGTACATTACCCTTAATTCCTAATGCATTAACGTCTAAAATTGCTCACAAAAACGGATAGAGAGAATCTGTAACCCTCAAATTTGACACCTGTAGCATTGTTGATACAAGAAAGAGTTTTACCAGTTGTCTTTTAGCAGTGTAAGTTTCGTAATGCATCGTGGTGAAATGTACACACAATCGCCATCTTTTTGGGGAATGATCGATTATTATTTTGGTTATGCCACCACTGCGTATGAAGCACTTACTCATAAGTACTTTGAAATGTTAAGTTTTTAATTTCATGAATGAAGTTGACAACCTAAGTCAGTAGGGAGGTCAATCAAATGGGTTTCTACTTCAATGCAATCAGGTAGCAAAAGTCTAATGCTCTGTGCCTCCAGATTCTTAGTCAGCAGTGGAAACATTAAGTCACACTGCTCTACTTCACTTTAGTCCTGGTTTACTTGCATCTTTTAGTTAGAGTTTTGTTGGTTATGACATTTCTAATCTTTATCAAAACAGTAGCTCTTTTACGACTATTGTCTACAATAGTTTATCAGTGTGAAGCATTCATCATAGCAATAGCGTGTGAATTGAACTGTACTTGAGTTTTAAATGTATTAATTTTAGCTTCACTAAATATACACAGTCTTGGGTAGTCAGAGAAACAAATAGGTTTTACAACGCAGTGATTGGACTCCGGGGGCCAGTGGTTTAACGTTATTATCCTAGAAGCGGGCCTATCAGTGAGCAAAATTGCAGGCGTGTAGTATATCGCCCGCCTTGGCAGAACGAGGCAGGCGATGTTTTCAGGGTTCCCCAATTTTACAGTAGAAACAATTGTGTTCATATAGGTTTATTTTTAATACTATCTATTAAAAAACGTTTCGGATAATTTCATGAAGTAATTCTGCTGTAGTATGATATTTTTTAGAAGCATAATTTTCGAAAGCAAAGTACTTAAGGAAAACGTTTTGCTTCGTTGAACGAGGAATTGGTATCGTGATCATTGAAGAAAACAAAAACATTCCAACAGCGATAGTAAACAAAATTACATTAGCACCTTTGTTACCAACGGATTTTGTGCACTATTTCTCTTATCTTACGCACATACGTCCATATGAAAATTTTCATAAAATCGCAGTACGAAGTTACCACAAACAAAAAAAGTAGAAGAAGTCAATTTTAGGCTGATGATTAATCGCACGCCTCGTGCTCTTTAGGCGGGTGATGAGACGTGCTCGGGCGATCGCCCGCCTCTCATTGATAGGTCTGTAAAGATGTGAAGGTCTTTAGAAACATTTGCAGATATCGAGCAAGAGCAGCACCATTTCCTCGCATATTTTAAGACCCTGAGTGAAAGTCCAGCCGGGAATCAAAACTGAGCTTCCCGCACAACAGACTGACACTTAACTTGGCTAACCAAGGTGACGGTTGAAGAATGAGTGACCAGAATCATGCCAAAATATGGCACACGGAGACATTTTTTGCAAACATTTGCGTTTTTAAAGAAAAGGCCTGTGAATTTCTTAAAAGCAGTAAACCAGTGTTGTGCAGGTTACTAGTTCATTATGTACTAAAGCTACCAATATTAAACACGATTACAAAGTTAGAAAGAAAGCGCTCATTAGCAAGTTGAATGCTCAGAAATTAATTTCTTTAGTAAACCTATCAACATTAAATTTTGCTTGACAGGTCTTAGAGGTCGAATTGTTGCCGAGTATGGTGATGATGATGACGAAGATGAAGAAGAGGACATCAATGAGAAATTTGCGGACCTGAAAATCATGGCGTGTTTACTATGTAAACGCCAGTTTAATGACAGAGATGGGTTAACTCGACACATGCAGTTCTCAGACCTTCATAAGGTAGGGAGACCACAAGGTTTTCCTGTTTTGAAGAAATTTCAGTTTTGTCATGGTTCCTTTTTGTATCTCATCTTATTAGCCAGAGTAAAGCAAGGTAAAAAATATATATGAATTATCAAGTCAACTGGTCACTATTCAATCATAGTTAGATTACCGGACTTCGCCTGTTTCATTTTCAACCTCAAATTAGTAATTTTTGATCAGAAAGAATACGAAATAGTTCGTTTTAAAAAACTTCCCATCGTACAATTTAAATTGCATTCGACAAAGGAGAATGCATCTTAATCTTGCCGTTGCTCACTTTCAGAAGGCAAAGATTTATGGTTATTAATTTAAATTGATTTGACTTAGTAGTTATACTTGTTGACCAATGCACTCGATGGGATTTTCTAAAAACTGATTCTAATTGCAAAATACTTGTTTTTCTGAATCCAGCAAAACCTAGAAATCCACCGCAAAATGAGTATGAGTGAAGAAGAATTGGCAGCATATGAAAAGAAAGAAAGGGAGGTTTGTGCATCTTCTGCATTTCCTTAAACTGTAGTTTAGTGGAGGTAGTGTTGAATATTCTCTCTTTTTGGCAGCGTAGTGGTCGAGCGGTTAGCGTGTCCGACTCGTAATCCCAGAGCGCAAGTTTTAGCCCCAGTCAGACCACTGTGTTGCACCCTTTAATAAGACACTTTACCTGACTTGATTCCAGTCGACTCAGCTGTATAAATGAGTACCAGTTCTGCTTGGGGCTAACCTGTGATTGATTAGTGTCCAGCCCAGGGGAAAACAGACTAATCCGTTTAACTTTATGGAAACTGGAGATAAGCACCGCCCTAATGAGCAAGGAAGAAAGGATATAGCTTTTAGGCTTGATTAGTCTTTCCATAGGTGAAAGGATAACTAACCTTCGGAATCCAAAAAACACTGATCTCATGTCGATAAATTCTCCCAACTAGGACTCATAGTTTTTATGTTACCAGCTTAGAAGAATTTGGCTTTTCATCTTTGTGTGTTTGTTCTGCATGGTTAACTGTTACTTCTCGTTACCAGTTATCATACCCGGTCACTTATCTGTTCATCTTATCTAGTTAATATGCCCAATTACCATGTGGCAATCTCGTTTGGTTCTGGTCTAAACCAATCAACCGTTAGATCACACTTTGTGACAAATGTGAATAAAAACACTTTAAAATAAATTTTACCACTCGACAAAGATGCAAGAACAACTAACAGAGCTGTGACTCGTCCAAATGAATTGCATTCCTTCGGTTGAATGAGTTTAGAAATTTGGTCTACTGTCATTTCGTAAAAATCATACTTTTTGTCTCGGTGGTAGAAGTCCAAAGAGAGCTTCACTTTGAAAAATGAAATGAAGACTTCTGGATTTGCAAAAATACTCAAGCACTTTAGTAGTGCTGGAACTTGTTTGGCGTCCTAGTGTCGTTACGCTTCAAGTGTGTTATTTTCATGGTTTAGGCCAAGTACCGCGACCGTGCCGAGGAGAGGCGTTCAAAATATGGCCAACCAAAATTTGTTGCCAATAATGCTCCCATAGCTAAACGGAAGAAAGGCGGTGGAATGGCAGAAGCCATGTAAGTTAAACCTATTGTAGCTGACAATAGGATTGAAATTTATACTGCAACCAACTTAAATAAGCCTGTGCCTTATTCATATACCGTAAACGCTCTAATAACCCCCCGGGGGGGGGGCTTATTTAGTTTTTGACCTTCCAGACGAGGGGCTTATTATATATATATATATATAGAGAGAGAGAGAGAGAGAGCGAGAGAGAGAGGAGAGAGAGGGAGAGAG
>JAOBRD020080626.1:0-10360 GCA_027575215.2 Hydrozoanthus sils
CTAAATTTTACGAGGAACCAGGCGATTACATGTTTATGACATCGAGGGCAAAATTCTTTATTCTCCGCGGGATCCCACGAGAAAGTGTTGCATAACTTAACTCATTTCTCCCAAATAAAACAAAATCTTTTCAGCCTCTGAAAACATTCGGGAATGTTTGGAGGAGGGTTGAAATCGTTTTTAAAACATTTTTATGATTTTTAAAAAAATTCGGAAAATCTTCGGAGGTGTTCGGAAACGTTCGGAAATTTTCAAAAATCTTCGGAAAATGTTTCTAATGCATTAGTGAGATTTTTTGATTTTTTCGGAAAATCTTCGAAAATTTTCGGAAGTGTACCAGCGACCAATCAGCGCTAAGTAATTTTACCCTGAATTAAGAAAAAATGCCCCCGCTGTTATCCAATCAGCTCGAAGTAATTTTGCCCTCTATGTTATAACTGAATTTTAACAGATTTATTTCCAAATTAAGAGAAAGTGTCATGTTACAGGATAGTAGGCACTAATAATCTCGATATTCCCCAACGCCTTTGAAAATATAATATTTTGACAGCCCTTTGTCTAAACACTGAAAAAGTTGACACTTTGGAGAGAAGAGAAACCGTAGTTTTACCCCCGCAAAGGGGGGGGGGGGGTACTCCCTGTATAGGGGCGGTAGGGTATGACCGTTCGGTATTTTTAGGGGTTAAAATTGTCATTCCGGCGTTTTTTAGGGTTTGTTAAAGGAAATCATGTGTTAAACCAAGAACCTGGTATTTTTAGGGTTGAAAGCGCGAAGCTACTAATAGACTGCTTGCAGTCCCGTGTTTTAGCAGACGTGCGTACTGAATAAGAAGTTAATTTAAAAAGTTCTTTGGCGGACGTGCTATGTACGCGCGTGCCTTTATTTAAAGGCTGCAACCACCAAAGTACAACCAAAACAGAACAAAAACTTCAATCAACATTTTATCATTTATTTACAATTATTTAAGTCGATTCAAATATTCAAGTACATTTCCTTTTATTTTGGTTAGTCAGTTACTTAATTCTAATTTTAATTATTTCTTATTAACAGAGACTTTTGAAAAAAAAATTAGAATAAAAGTAACGCAATTAAAACTCTACGTTTCGAAGTCATCCGGACTTCATTATCAAGAAACTAAAAATCAACATGCAGTCTTATTCATAGTAATATAACAATACAATAGAGTTGTTCTAAGTATTTGTTTAACTGTCGAACCTAATTAATAATTTTCTCGCCTTACACCTATGAACAGTTCCGTTGTTTTTCCTTTTTCGCTTTAAGAACAGATTAAAGAACAACTCTATTGTATTTTTATCTTACTGTAAGTATGACTGCATGTTAATTTAAATTTTAGTTTATTGATAATGAAGTCCGTGTGACTTCCAAACGTAGAGTTTTATTTGCGTTACTTTTCATTCTAATTGAATTTTCACGCGCACAAATAAAATCGCACAGTCTTGGAAGAAAATATAAAATAACGTACTTATAAATATGAAAAAATGATAGAAAAGTAAATATAAAAATACGTGCCCTGTGAGTTTTCCGCGCTAAAAAACACCCAACCAAGCAAGCTGTGATAATTCAAATTAACTCCCACAGTTTTGAAAGGAACCTATACCGAAGGTAAATGTAAAAACATTTTAGTATTTTATTGGATTTTAGATTTTTGAAGAGGGTCTGAGTTTTTGAAGTCTGAGCTTTCGAGGTCCGAGTTTTTTCGAGACACCTCACGAGAGACTGCGATCAACAACCGGGTTTACGTCATAGGATTGAATATTTAATGAGGTCCTTTTGAGGCATCCCTCGCTGTTATCCCATCGGCTCGAAGTAATTATAATAACAAAAAATCGGGGCCCTTCAGACGGAAATTAAAAATCTTCTAGTGTGTGGCGGCCTTAAAATCTGAAAATAAAGTCCATGGTACCGAGCTTTCTTCAAGTGAGAGATGCCGCGATCTCTGCAAGTAACTGTGACTCAGTTTTTAGAGAAACGAGTAGACATACAGAACATATTCAAATGGATCGATATTGCAGAACGGTTCCGATTTTTGGGACTCTACGATTTCGTAAACAGCTTGATCTGTGGGAATTTTACTAAGTTGAGTTTGACAAATCAGTTTTTGGAGTGTACAGCTGCACGGATGAAATGGCTTGTTCGCAACGAGAGTGTCGCTGCAAGCGAGATATTTCTTTTGGAAGCCTTAATACGGTGGTACAAGCACGACATGCAAAACAGAGAACAAGATTTCTTAAAGTTGTTTACATTTTTGAAGCCACAGTTTCTTGAAAAAGACATACTGTACAATATCTTTAAGAACGAAGATCTGCCGATTGTGCTTCTTGGATTTGCAAAATCCGCACGGAAGTCAAAGAAAACTTCGATTAAGAAGAAATCACCAAAAACAAAAGCACAGGAAATGAGGTATTCGAATTTGGTTGTCGTCAACGTGAGGCAGTTGAGAGAGCCGGCAGTTGACAATAATGAAGTTGGGAAGCTGTGTTTGTGGGCGCCATTCACAAAACGCGAAGTAAAACTGGATGTCGGGGAAGTACGGTGTGATCAGAGATATCGCACAGATTATTTCTCGCCTCCAATTGTCTTTCCTGATAAAGTTTACATAGTCTTACAAACTCCTTGCCAAGCATATTGTAGACACCATGGGCACAGAACATTTCATTTACATAAAATTGATTTATGTACAGGTCTAACATCGCGTTGCTCACCTCTCCCGGATTTTGTTCAGTTAGATTTCGTACGAGTTGGAGTTTACATGTACGCGCTGGCAGTATGCTCGCTCGGGAAGGTCGAGCTTTACCGTTACGACACTCGATGTGATTTATGGGAAGCACAGTCGGAGTCGAAGCAACATCATGGCAATAGACCTTGTGTAGTTGTAAATGATTTCAATATAATCTGGGTCATCGGGGGCCGTAAGTCAACAAGTGTTGAATTTTACTGCATTTCTTCGAGTACATGGCACTCCGCGACTCCCCTCCCGCATGCTGTGGATTCGGAGCTTTCTAAAGCTGTGTTATGGAGTGGGAAATTACTGATTGTAAGTCACGCGGATGATGTGACTAATGGACTGGTGTATTGTACCAGCGGTCACGCAAGTGCCAAAACAACAACACCGGATCTGCTCAACGGTTCGTGGCAGAACATCGATGTCAGCTCGATTACGTGCACTTCCGCACAGGAAGCTAGTTGAATGTTTTCAGGTTTACACAGCTCATGGCAGTATTCGCTTCACATGCTGACCCATTTGACATCAAATGGTAACAATCTGTTAACATGTGCCATTGGTTCACAGATCAAAGCATTTTACAGAGTGGAGGAAGAGACTCTAGAAAAGAAAATACTGTGTAAGATTCCTTCCTCCCCCCTCGATTACTCCTTCTGGCATTGGGATGATTATGTCATAGCTCCAATCAGTAGAGGGGCAGTCAGTACTACTTCTTTGGCGAGCCCAGAAGATCTTTAAGCTGTTTCGTTTGACCACCCCACTAATTACAGATTGAACTAGAATTCACTCTGCCCTACTTGACATGAAACACGAGCAGTGTGAATTCTCCACAAGCAATAAGAGAACATAAAATAGAGTTGCTACCCATTCTATAATCTTAATGTTTTTAATCCCCCCCCCTCCCGAGGTAAACATTAAATGGGTGGCAGAACCAGTGGCCCCCCCCAGTAATTTCTGGCTAATGACAGCCACTTTTGAATAGGTAAGTTTGAATTTATATTGAACTGTTACAATTTCTGCACTGTGCCCCCCCCATATTATTTTGCTTCTGCCATCCATGCATTAGATCATGCATCAAGATATAACTTCTTTTCCATAATAGGGTTTTTCTTAACAGGGTTCATATTGATTACTTCATTTGAATTTTTTTTACTTTTTTGAACCATTTTTTGCAAATGTTTTAGGAACTCGTTAACAAGTGCACTTGGGTCCTGAAGAGAAAACTTACACACTGGAAATCTGGATCACTAGAACCAAAAAATAAAACAATAGGAAACAATCGCTAAATGACATTAAGGAAAAGTAAAAAATAAACAATTATTGCAGGGTAAATGAAGCTGAAGCAGCTTTGTTTAATGTTTGTTTTTTTAAATCCAAACTTCAAAGAATAACTTACTGATACAGTTGCATAAACTTTAAGTGATTAAAGTCTACTGTTTAATATCAGAGCTGTTATACATGTATTTAGTTGTTTTTGAACCTTCACTGATTTTTTAGGAACTTTTTGGCTTAATTATTTTTAATTTTAGGACTTTTAAGGTTATTTAATTATGATCCACTAAAAATAAACTGTGTTAAAGAGATAAGCTTTTGAAAGTTTTGAAAGATATGCTTGAGTTAAGATCATTGTCACAAAAGTTACTGATCTTTTCACAATGACAAGAAAAATATTGTCTTACTTCTAAAACAGTGTGTAAAACTGTAATTAACAAAGACCTATGCAACAACAAAGAGAAATAGTTCCAATAGGCATAAAACAGAAACAAAATTGTAAAGAAAACTTCTGCCCGCTTAAATACGTTAAATAAAATGACTGGTACCATTGAAATACAAATTAAAATAAACTCATCAATAATTAAGTTACTAAAAAAAAAGAATTCTCTAAAGAGCTGACATATTTTGTCTGAACTCTTTTGCAACTGAGTATTCAACTCTAAGCCTTTGCCACACTAGGTGACTTTATAAACAGATCACAGCAATTGGGCAAAACTCACTTAACTTGTTGAGTGTATCACTTAATGCCACTACAAACTTGCTGGTTGCCCATGTCTTGCATGTGAGGTATGAGGAACTAAATAATATGCCACAGTTCACTGGTGATCATATTCGATGTGATCAGCATAAAAAATCCCCTAATGTGCCCCTGGCTTTAGAGATCTGCATCATCAAACTGCCCGTCTTCTTCAGTGAAGACTTTAGAAATGGCTTTGCTGACTGGTCCACCAAGATTATCAAAGACGACCGACTTGTATGATGCTGACTGGGTGTGTGCTTGAATAGCTGGGGGGTAGGAGGAAATCAATTGCTGAATCTCATCCACAAGCGTTATTTTTCCTGCATTAACTGGCTTTTGTTTTTTGATTGGATAAGGTTGCCAGGACTGTTGAATTTCTTTGTCCCAATCTTCAGGTTCATTCATCCCACCATTCTGGCTGATACTTGAATCAGTCACACCATTTTTAGTATCACTTATAGTGAGAGTTTGACTTGAATCAGTGCCAGTTTCATCTGCATCATCAAAAATGTCATCCTTGAGGTTATTGCTCGGCAATGGAGGGTGGTAAATTATATCAGGAGGAGATTCTGTTCTTTCATCACCCTCTCGTGTATCAGGTCCTGCATATTTACAAATAAAATGAAGGGCTACATGGGAAATGCTGCAACATTTAAACAATGAAAATTAAAACTAAAATGATAAAATTGCTGTCAGTAGTAACTTAAATTTAACAAAGTATATGCAAACCTTATGCAACACTACACTTGGCCGAAAAAACTGTCATTATAAAAGCTATAATCCTTGGCTGATCAAAGATTATAGAAGAACACTTGTTGACCTTTTGTACAACTGATTCTAAAAAGTTTACATGAACAACATTGCTTTAAAGTGCCTATGACACGAAATCTTTCTTATTTGAAGCTATTGTAAAAAACATCACTCTAACTTCAGATGATCAAAACTGCAAAATCTTATACATATTGATGTGCTGGAAAACAGCCTTAAATTGAGTGTGGTTACGAAGTTAGGTGTTCTGACGTGAAGTGGTGCTGGTCAATGTCATAAATGTCCCTCGATCTTCTCTCAGGGGACTTAAAAGAACCCACAGCACTTGTCGACAAAGAGTAGGATGATCCAGGTGTTGTGGTCTGTCTTCTACTAACTGAGGGCAACTCTTACTGGACATTATTGTGAGCCGTATATAATGGACTATCTAAGACCCTCAATACCACAGTCAACTGTAAATCATTGTAAAAGTGCCTAATGAGCATAAAATCATACATGTCGAAAAGGTGCTAGATATAAATGCTTAACATTATTATTATTATTATTATTATTATTATTATTATTATTATTATTATTATTATTGTTATTGCCATTATTATCAATAGTAGTTCTCATAGGTGCTGGGTAAAAATGAAACTTACTCATTTTAAAGGA
Organism: Hydrozoanthus sils; assembly: GCA_027575215.2. Lineage (NCBI taxonomy): Eukaryota > Metazoa > Cnidaria > Anthozoa > Zoantharia > Hydrozoanthidae > Hydrozoanthus > Hydrozoanthus sils. The sequence goes on from JAOBRD020080626.1 coordinate 6,181, forward strand.
GGTTACTTACTGTTTATTTTGTGAAAATAGTACTGTTTCTTCAATGCATTACTCTATACACTAATTATAATTTTGAATTTCATGTTATTGTTAGTAAATAAACCCCTTCCAGCGGCTGGTATATCAGAGGATAATGTCCGCAGCTGGTAGATTGTCTGAAAAATGAACAGTTGGCCGAGAAGCGAAGCTTCGAGGGCAACTGAGAAGTTTTGAGGACAATCTATCAGCCAAGGACATTTTCCTCCGATACACCAGTGAGCCAAAAAGGGGTTTATACATTTTATAACCCTCCCAATAATTTTTTCTTCGAAGAAAAAACTTTGTGTACATTTGCAGCAATGAAAATTTCTCTCTTCTCCACACTACATGATGGAATGTAAACTTTCAGTTTTAAGCCTAAGATATTTTACAGAACTTTAGAGACTTGATAGGCTAACATTTAGTTAAGCCTATTTTTGAAACTCCAACTGTTTAGCTAAAGTGTACTCGCAACTTTTTACGTTTACATTGATTTTTTTGTGCTGTCTGGCACTGCCTTTTAAACCAGGCATTTTTAAAAATCTTTAGTGGTTAGATTCGCGGCGAAACAATTCATTTTCTCGTATATCGATTCAAACTTGTTCAAAATTTGAAAAATAATGCTTGTTGTTTTAATTTAAAATTATGGGCCAACAAAATCGCAGGGCAGTTATCAAATTGGAAGGGGCATATTCACTGATAACCTACTTCCGATTTTGTACCACGTGATGCGTTTTATCCAATCAGGTTGCACAAAAATTATTGGGTGGGTTACAATATCAAGTATTTCCATACCTTGTTAAGTTTCTGTGTTGAAGTTTCGATTGTATCATTTGACAACAAAAGATAAAAGAAAAAAACTTGAGCTAAAATTTTCTGTTCAATCTTTAACTTCATGCTGTATGTATTATTAAAGGGAATCTCTAAAGCATTTTTAATGTTCCCAAGGAAATGTTGTTTGTACTGGTCATAAAAATGACCTTTTTAGAAGTCTTGCTGTATTTGGGATATTCAATTTGCCACAACAACGACAAAAAGTCGGCATTCTCAACTGAAAGTCTGACCGCTGGAAGTGATGTAAACATGAGAATTCAGTGCAGCTTTACTTGCTTGCAAAACACTTTCAACTATTTTCAATTGTGATTTATCAGTATAGGGCCAGTGGTTGCTCAAACACTGTGAAAGATGGGTTTAGCCTGCACTCATGGCCTGTAAACTTGTGCACTTGAGTTCTCATGTCTACGTCATAGGTCACATGTATCATTGAAGAAGAAACATGTCTGGTTGAGAAAAAAGGCAAATCGCTGCTTTTCAACCCCATTTTATTTTAGTTTTTGAGTTTTCGTGTGGCTGTTTTATATCATTTTACTAACAGGTAGGGCACAGACAACATTTTTAAAATAATACTTATGTGACTTTGAGAGATTCCCTTTAACTGCAGTGGACTATTTATGGCGGTGTTGATAGTGAGCACTTTCCCTTTTGTTTTTAACTGATTGGGTAGCATTTTTGGCTATTACTTGAGATCCTAAATTTATCATTTTTGTCTAATGTTTCTGATAAACAGGAGGACTCAAAGAGGACATGGAGATGGTGGCCAACTCAACTTTGGGTGTAGATCTGTAGCTTAAACTAAGAAGAATGTATAATTATCTGTATCTTGGTCCTTACCCAAGGGGGTAAAATGCACCATACAGTAGAATCCCTTGCAATTCAACAGATGTGAATATTAAAAAATTATGCTTGAAATGAAGGACAAAAAGGTAATTTTTTTCTTATTTATGGTAATCAACAACTCTTCCATAGAAATTTTAATTTTCTAAAAATTAAAATAAATTAATTTCTAAAAAAATTAATAAATTAATTAAATAAATTAAGTTCTAAAAATTTTAATTTCTAGAAATTTTAAAAATAAATGACCTTTCCTCCTCACTTGTTTTCAGGACATTTTTAGGTTGTTAAGGGTATCAATGTGCAATACCTGAATGTGACTTCCATATTGACAGGCCTTTTCTCATGGCATCTCGCAAAGCATTTTCATTGAAAACTATGTCTTCGTCTTTATCTTCCTCTTCCGCATCTTCTTCACTATCAATTTCCTTCAGGCAATCAACTGTCTTTACTTCTATCGATTCAAGGCCAATCTTGTCAGGCCTTGTCTTTCCTCTCCAGTTGTCTTTTAATTCTGGATTTCTGTGGGGATACTGAATTTGTGACCCAACAAGTTTAGGGACTTTATCAGCTTTAAGTTTCAAGTTATTTTGATCAAGGTCAAGTCTAGTTAGCTTCTTGAGTTTTAACAGGACCTTTGGGATCTTACTTAGGTGATTCCTAAAGAGGTCCAGAGTCTGAAGCTCAGTCAGCCGGCTGAATGAATCTGGTAGCTCTGAGAGATTGTTACTATCTAGTCTTAAGACAGTTAGTTTGGTCAAATTACCAATACTTTCTGGCAAATAGCGAAGCAGGTTTTTAGAAAGCTGTAGATACCAGAGGTTTGAAAGGTTTCCAAAGGAATCTGGCAACACCTCCAGGTTGTTTTGTCCAAGATCAAGCCATTCCAGGTTCGCTAACAGTGAAAAACTATCTGGAAGTTCAATAAGTTGATTTTCATCCAAATACAACTTAGTCATTTTTATCATCCCTCCAAAGCTAACGGGTAAGGTGCGTAACCAATTACCATTTTGAAAGTTTCTTCTCTCTAACTCAGGAATAATACTTCCAAGATACAAGCTGTCCAAAACTTTTAGTTCACCCATCGAATTTGGTAGTTCTTCAATCGAGTTTCCTCCAAGATCCAAGAACTGCAATGTCTTGCCACAGGCACTACCAAAGTTTGTGGGAAAAGGGTTTCCAATGAGCTGGTTATCTGAAAGGCCAAGCCGAATGAGACTGTGCAGGCTTTCAAACCACAAAGGCAGTGCTTTGAGTAGGTTGTTATCAACAAAGAGATATTGAAGTGTTGGTGCTGAATTAAACTCATCAGGCAAGTTTTCTAGTGTGTTGCTTGAAATGTCAAGGGATTTTAAATTTGCAAGACTGCCAAAGGAATCTGGCAGCTCTTTTATCTTATTACGGCTGAGATTCAAAATCTCAAGCTGGGTTAGATTGCCAAGACTTTCCGGCAAAAAGCTTAAATTGTTGTCACAGGCCTCGATTACTCTTAAACCTATCATCAAACCAAAGGAATCGGGAAAAGAACTTAGTTTGTTCTCATCAAGATGTAGTTCTCTCAAGGACTCAAAACCTTTACAAAATTCTCCACGCCATTCTGTTACCCCGTTTCCAGCGAGGTTAAGTACCTGTAACTTGTGTAGCTGTGAAAGCTCTAGTGGTAGGGTTTCGAGTTCATTCTCATTTAGAACAAGTTTCTTTAGAGCTGAAAGGCGGCCCAATTCTTTTGGAAGACTTTCAAGCCGATTTCCAGCGGCTGATAGCTCTTCCAGGTTGAGAAACAAGCATGTATCCTTGGGGATTTGTAAGAGCTCGTTGTAGTCAAGATGAAACTTGAGGATGCGTTTGTTCGCGAGTTCATCAGAAAAAATAAACACGGGCACTTCATCCAAATCAAGTGAAGAAAGAGATAACGACCGTTCAACTGAGCTCAGTGCTTCTTTCACAGCAGCATGAACAGCATCCATTTTCCTCTAAGTTCGGCTAAAAATCCCTTCAAATCAAACCCACGTGCAGTTCCAACACGGACATCTGTGTTGTTTTTCAGACTGTCGCCAGTCTCCCGGCCGAGTGTCAAAAACCAAGACGTAGCCCCCTCGGCCAACAAAAACTTTTTTCTTTGCAACTTTTTTTTTATGAAACTATAATGCAAAATACAAAAAAATCAAAACACTGGCTGCCAAAAAGTTGGTCTGATCTGAAACTATCAGTCATGCAGTATTTTGGTTGATTTTATCAAGTTGAAAACTGAGAAAAGAGTCGGTAAAATCGGTGGACCCCCAAAATGGACCCCTAAAATGGACCCCCAAATGGACCCCCTAAAAACATAGAAAATAAAAAATAAAATAAAAAAAATAACAAATTAAAGAAGTTTTTTTAGTGTTTTTTTTTTAATTTAAAATTTTAAAATACCATTCGACTGAATCGCGGCCTGTTGGCAAGCTCCGCAATTAGTCTGTTTGATTGACAACAGAATTTTACAATTAACCCG
>JAOBRD020080835.1:0-10358 GCA_027575215.2 Hydrozoanthus sils
TATTAGAGAGGGGGCTTATTAGAATGAGGGGCTTGTTATAGAGGGGGGCTTATTAAAGGGGGGCTTATTAGATAGAGGGGCTTATTAGAGAGGGGGCTTGTTTGAGCGTTTACGGTATAATTGCACGTTACCTGTTGGGCAACCATAAAATTCTACTCTCATAGAGATGTGATTATTCCAGGTCTTCGGATGAATGCGAATAGATTTAGCTTTAATCCACGGACCAATCTCGTTAACTCTTATTGTGTCCCAATCAGTGTTGCCTTGAAGTATCTAGATTTAAGAAGAATATCATTATCAAATATTTGATAAATGCATCAGTTGGCTAATGGTTAGAAAATTAAAATAAAAAATGAATCAAAAAGTTGGACAACATGTTGGACTTTGTTTCATTCGTTCGCAGTTTCGTTTGTCAATTGTACTATACTATCTCGCTTACTATAAGGGAGATCCGAATTAATGACACAACACGAATGAAATATAAAACCGCCGGCTGAAATGTGGCGTGCTTTGGTTGGAGTGCCAGACCCCGTATTGTTCATTGCTAGTGTATTCATCGAGAGTGAAGACTGGCACTCAAACCAAGTTACGTCACAAATCAAAATGGCGGCGCGCGGGAAATTCAAACAAATAACTGATCAAACTAAATCGCTTGGAATTAGTTATATGCGCAGAATTATCACATCTGAGCTGCTGATATGGACACAAACTTAATAAAAGTTTTACTTGAGAACAATAATGTTATACAGTGGAGGATTTCTTTAAAAGAAACTTATTTATATCGATATCTGTCATTCTTTTTATTTGCAAGTATTTTTTTGAAATATCATGTGCTTCCAGAAATTGGTCAGGTAAGCTGATATTATATTTCTTGTTTAGTAAAGCAAAATGGTGTCTACATTTGCCGTTCAGCAAAGTTTTGTTTTGGACAACTGCTTCAATAAATAATTAGAAGGCAATAAATTTTATTGAGACGAGTTTAGTTTAAAGCTTTGAACGTACCGTGTTTGTTCGAATATAAGCCACTGCTTCTAATCATTTCTAGAGCGCTTTGCTGCGGTCTATAATCAGTATAATCTTGTTTAAAAGCTCAAAACATTTCAATTTTTTTTTCCGCGGGGGAGCGGGCAAGATGAAACGAATCCTGCAATCTGATTGGTTCCATGAGCGGGCGGAATTTTACGATTTGCCCTGCGTTGTCAAATACCGACAGCGACTTCGTAGCAAACAAAAACTACTAATTCTTTAAAGTTTCAATTTTTTTTTAGTTTTGCAAGTCTTGTAACAATAGCTATTATACGGACTATTTAGGAAAGCCGGCAAACCTCAAAAGGAAATTATAAAGAATGTACAAAGATGCTTTGTTTTATGTTGAACAAACCGTGACCGTGCACATTCTTTGTTTCAGGTGCTAGTGAGAATACTTTGACTTGCTTTTTGTTGATTTGCATTTCAAAAGCTTTAGTGTTTTCTGTACTTTTTGCTTAGGGGCAAGACCAGAAAACAAAAGAAAATGGCGAACAAAGACATACAACAATGGTTTCCTAACCAGTCCATATATAATAACTATGTTGTAACGTGTTGTTTTTTAAAAGTTTCAGTATTTGATATGATATCCGACGAATAAAGTTCTCATAGCGACAATGAAATATTATTATCCTGCTGAATGAAATTGATCTGAACATACGCCTTTAGAAAAAACACGAAAACACAGGGAAAAAATAAACACGTCATTTACCGTCCGGGAGGTGCGTATTGAGAAACACTGTGCCCTTGGTCTATAAACAGACCACCTTTGCCCCTGACCTCGGTCCTTACACAAGACCTCTGGCACAGTTTTTATCAATACGGACTTCCCGCCCGGCAAACAACATTATTTTTTTCCGAAGGTACATATTCTGAAATGAACATCCACAATTTTTTTTTTTAATTTGAAGAAATCGCAATTTATTTAAAAAACTTTTTACTCTACATTTATTTGGTCGACCCTCGTTGTAGAAAAAGGAATTTGCGTCGCGTGGCATCCAAAGAATTCTGTCGGAGGTGAAAAGTTTTAAAAAAAAGATAGCGAAGTTTAAGCTGCAACACATCTTTTCAACATTTTTTTTACATTCTGGACACTGTTCTGGCTGTACATGCAAGGAGTAGTGTTCCTTAACCGATGTCATATTGAGGTCGTGTGCTTTATCTAGGTCACCTAGAGTCGGCATTTGCTGTACTAAAATCGCGGCGGTTTTATTGTTTTTAGAACTGACAAACCATTCGCGTTTAGTTCAAATCAATATTTTTTCCGGAAACGTTCATTTTAAGATACGTACTTTTAGATAAGAAAACAAAACAAGAAAGGATGTGGGCACTTTAAAAAGGAAGGCGGCTTTCATTGTTTTAGCGAGGCGTTAACGCATTTGAGACCGGAAAAGATCAAAACACAGCGTGTCTGACACCGTTCTTGAAAGGAAAATGCCTTAGAAACATCGAGTACGTCAAACCCAAGTGTTTGAATGCCTCGTAACGCGTTATCTGCTTCACTTAGACAGGCAGGGTCGAAATAAATTTTTAGGTTTTATTGGTGCGGCTTATATTTTTGCTGCCGCAGCGAGCGAGCCTGAAGCGAGCGAGCAAGGCAGCTTCCTATTATTTTGGTGCATGGCGTTCTAAAGTTCAAAATGCAAAGCTTTGTGGTTGGTAACATTTTTAATCAACATTCCTTGCGCGCCCAATGGTATATGTTTGATGTTCAACCGCTTCTTCGACCACGGGCGCTAGGAATAGGATAAGATCAGTCAGTATAGTTTGAAAATGGTTCATAGTGTAGCAGCCAGTATTATAAATACTAGTGACTGTTATTTTCACCGAATTACGTCCGAATTCTCCTTTGCTATTCGTGACAAATACTTTCACCAAATTGTTATCTAAAATACTAGCTACTAACCGTTACTGGATATGGTTGACCAAGCCACTGAACGAATTTACTTTGAGTTCTACCGACTCCGAAGCATCTATAAAAATCTGAATATGTACTTACATGCACAATTTTCCGCAGAATTGTCCTTCGGCAACTAATCATTCGCAACTGTGCAGTGCGTTATGGCGACGTGATCAAAAGTAACGCCTTCAAACGATAACCACGACCCACAAATAGATTTTGCCTCAGTTGTTCCTTGAAAATTCTCAACGGACGCAACTCAATGAGTCGTCACATGATTTTCACTCAGCCGGCGGTTTTATATTTCATTCGTGTTGTGTCACTAAATCGGATCTCCCTTATAGTAAGCGAGATAGTATAGTACTTATCTTAGCGACCGTACTTCGACCTCGTGTTCGGAACCTTCCGAGAGAATAAGGTGTGTAATGCTCTGTTCAATTATTTTGCTTTTATTTTCTATTATCTAAATTAAGATCAATCCTATCACTGTGCTTTTAATGTTGAAAAAATTGTGTCAGTTCTCAAAGGTATTATCATCATGTATATATTAGCGATAAGTGTAGCATAAGCGCAACATGATAATATGATGGAACAAAGTATGTATGATTTGTGAAAATAACCGAGTTTCTTATACGCGATTCCATAATTTCATTGTTACTGGATAAATGAATATAAAATGTACTTAGGTAAAACACACTGGGTTGCCTGGTTCCTGAACATAACATTTACTTTTTATTTTTAATTAGCTCTTAAACAGAATGCCCGATTGAACAGTCACATCGGGGAAGTACTGAAATTCGCATCAAACAAATAAGAGTCTAAAATTATTTTGGCTGTTCACTTCTAGCCAAAGTTTCCTGACGCATGTTAAACTGCTGCAACTTTGCCATAACAAATAGTGAGATGGATTGTGACCATAATTATAAGTTAACAAGTTATTTACTTTCGAACCAAATATTAAACAAGTTTTGAAAATTAATTCATAAATTGATTTTGAGACAGAGCATCCAGTGCGCTTGCGGAATACTTTGTCTTCGAACAACAATTCTTAGTTTCAATAGAATGTTTTAGCATACACTTTATGTTTTCTTAATATTCTGACTTTTAGTTAGGGAAATAAATTTGTTCTAAATTAAACCTAAAGAAAATAAAAGAGAATGACTGGTATTGATATTTCATAAACATTTGAATATAAATATAAAAATAGGCTGAATATTTATCTATTTCTATCGCCTTTTATAGGTTTATCATCTCTGTTTGAAGGCATGCAGCATTTATTTACCTTTTAGGTATACTAGTTTATAAACCGAGGGAGGATTATACACAACGGTGGCTTATAAGAGAATAAATACGATATCTTTTGAACTAAACTGATGAAGTAAAACTTAGGCTGTGACAAAAGTGGATCTTCGACTTATTAATTATACTCGATCCTCGACCAAGAAGCCTATAAAACATTTCAGTTTCAGTTTCGGTTTATAAGTGCCAATAATATAGTTTTAACTAATCAAGGAACGGATTGACAGCGGTCATTAATAAACAATGAGAGATCGACAACCGGGTCCACAGACTTTGAATGAACGGTCAGAGGATGGTAATTGCACAAAGGATGGTAATTGCTTAAAGAATGGTTATTTCTTAGAGGATGGTAATTGCTTAGAGGATGGTAATTGCACAGAGAATGGTAATTGCTTTGAGGATGGTAATTTCTTAGAGGATGGTAACTGCCCAGAGGATTGTAATTGCACAAAGAATGGTAATTGCTTAGAGGATGGTAATTTCTTAGAGGATGGTTATTGCTTAGAGGATGGTAATTGCTTTGAGGATGGTAATTGCTTTGAGGATGGTAATTTCTTAGAGGATGGTAACTGCCCAGAGGATTGTAATTGCACAAAGAATGGTAATTGCTTAGAGGATGGTAATTGCTTTGAGGATGGTAATTGCTTAGATGATGGTAATTGCTTAGGGAATGGTAATTGCACAGAGGATGGTAACTGCATAAAGGATGCATGGTAATTGCCAAGAGGATGGTAATTGTACAGAGGATTGTAATGACTGTTAACCACAATTGACCACCGATCTCTACTCACTTTGTTGTTTTCGTATGGAACAAACCCAAACACGCCGTCTCGACTGTAGGAAAGTGTGTATGATTTCACCCACTGCGCATATATTCGTTGTGCTCTTCCCTGAGTAGAAATGCGACTAATATTCATCGGTTGAGCAAAATCAACTTGGAGCCATTGATTTTCGTCATTCTTTAAGGCAGACCAAGCACCGGTCCTTGCGAGAAAGTTAAGCCTCCCGTTTGAAGCTCTGTGTTGGTAGTTCCAGTCACTTGATGATGTTATTGCTTCTTCAGGAATTTTATTATCTTCCATTCCGAGAGGTTTGTCGCATTTGGATGAGGACGCAGCATCAGCTATAATTTAAATGTTTTCCTTGGTTTTAGTGACTACAGATCCTCCACTAGCACAACTGGCCTTTTAAGGGTCAGGGTTGGAATACCTTGTAAAGCAGGCGCCTTCTTAATCAGTTTACTTTCTTTTAGAAGTTTGTAATCTCCCTGTTAAAATCTCCCGTACCAACTATGTTAGGATTACTAGGCGTCACAATGTAAGTAGCCCCAATCTATTACTCAGTGCTTTTCACTCCTTTTTTTCCCAGAACTATAAGACTCTGGAACTCTCTCCCTTCTGGCGTTGTGGCTTCCGAATCTACAAATATCTATAAATAGTCCACCATGTCAGCATAAGATTTGCGTCGGTGCCAAGTCACCTCCATAGGCTGTAGCATAGCCGCTGATAGCCCTCTTGGCATTAGAATATATTCAACCTATATGAGAGTATCCATTCTAAATTTTAAGTGATGGAACTATTCTTCAAAGTTAAGGTTACGGTGCAGTTTGAGAGATGTTTTTAATTATAAATCCGACCGAACCCTTTTTTTTAATGGACAACCCTAGTTAAATACACATAGTAATATTACATGTCCGCTTAGAGATACGAATTTTATTTTCTCGTGTTGAAATAATATCTCACTTGTGAGCGCAGCGAACATATGAAATATTTTCAAACACGAGAAGATAAAATTCGTATCTCAAAGCGGCCGTGTAATTTTCTTTTTATCACATACTTAGTGAGATTCTACATGTTTCTATTAATCATCAACGAAGTAGATTGCCAAGTTGTTTCAACGGGCGGAAAAGATTTATACTAATCACACGTGATGATATGGAAATCGTGTGTTCTGATTGGCTGTTTTAATATCACTACCTGTGATTGATATTGGTGGCTGATACGCTCTAAATCTCACCGATCTACTAGGTGAGCTAAAAAAATTATCTAAAAGATGGTTTAAATCACATTGTTTTCTTTACCAGCGACATTGAACGTTTTGTTTGCAACAAATTTTTTCCTTCGCTAGGTTCCAAGTCCGTTCGACTGTGAACTAAACTATCCTTTAATTATAATCATTTTTTCCTCTTGACAGCTTGATTGCCAAAACGGTGTCAGTGATTTTGATACACTTCGTTATTCACGTTTTATAGCCGCTTCTTGAAATTTGTTACTAATGTGAAGGAGTTTTTCTGACAAATCATCCAATAACAAAAATCTAAGCTGAGTTTCAAAATTTATTTTTTCTGATACCGTTTTGAAGCTAAGATGTTACACCACCGCTGTGCCAAATTTGGCAATAACAGAACAAAGCCTGTTTGAGTACTCAGAAGCTTTTTTACAGCTTTGTTGGATGCAAAAAGTTGTTTGGAGAAAAATACATTTAAAAAAATGTCTCGCACATTATTTTACTTCCGGTCATGAGTTTTGAATTTACACATCTCTTGAGAACTTTTCATGCTATCATGCCTGAAAGTTTTCCCGCAAAAGCTGAAAAATGATATACCGTAACAGGATTATTCATTGACAGGTTGCACCCGTACGTAGCTCGTCAAATCTTCATCTTTAAAATCACTGTCAGTGTTACAGCGTATTAGTAAAAGTTAGTGTCCAACAAACTTCCAGCTGATTTTTTTCTGAAAAATTAAAAGCTACTCACGGTTGAAAAGGTAAACAGCGTTGGACCATGGGCTCCCTATTCCTTTTTTGCAAGATGTACGATGTCTGTACTTGGCGTATGTTCGATGAGCTGAAGGACCAGACCAGCACTCGCTTCCGTTTTGTACACCAAAGGCTTTGTAGCCGAGAATCCTGGCTCGATTTGCACACTTCATTACCACACCTGGACCACGATTAGTGCCTATCCTAATCGGCATTGCTCGACTCCGTTCGTCTCTAAAACACCCAGCATAGGCGTAATCAGCTGCAATACCATAAAAAAAACCTTTAAATCGAGCAATATTCTTAATATTTATACATGTATAAAATAATGAATAGGTGAAAACCTTTAAAGCAAGGCTGTTTAAAAAAAAGTTATAAAAGAACTTTAACATCACAAAAGTATTGTGCTCAGCGTCCACTTTTAGGTATTACCAATGCGTCCTAACCTTTCTGAACTTTTGCACCTCTTCCCCCTTCCTCACCCCATTATTGTTTCCTCAAAATAGTTTCCCCTACATTAACTATAAATTTAATTGATAATCTTTTAGAAAACAAAATCATGCGGAGACTAACTAGAATAAAACCGAGCTCCTGATGCAAATCGAATCCAAGATCTTCCGTATACTAGTCGAATGCTCTACCACTAAGCTATGGGAACTCATTTGGCGAGCAAGGTCATTAAATTGGGTTATAACACACGGACTCTATCGCGCAGTCACTTGAAACAATACTTCAACCGAGTGTACTTATTTTTTCACAGAATTGAGCTCACCTTTAAGGAGATAAATATCATTTGCATAATCTCCTCCGAGTCCATTCGCACATTTCGACGAATATCCATATTTAGCATACTGCTGGAGACCTTTGGGTCCAGACCAACACTGTCCGCCATATTGTACACCAAACACTCGGTGGCCAAGCTCTTCAGCCTTCTTGGTGCACTTAGACAATGGATCACGATCACCGCGATAAGTTGCGAATAGTTTTGGCATGGCCCTTTTTGGCTTATCGGTGAAGCAGCCAACGTGCATGTAACGCCCTTGCAAGAACATACACAATGAGTAACTAGTTAAATAGACTTAACTAAATACTCAGCTGCCTACCTGAGAAATCGCAACGCCTTGTTGTTTTTCTCGATCGCTGACCAGTGAATATCCTGAATATTCACTGTTTAAGGAACCAATCAGAGCGGGTGAAAAACACTATTCGCTGGTTGGGTATATGCTAACGGTGGATATATACCTGGACGCGAAGCGTCCAGGTATATATCTAGAGCTAGACACTGACCCTGAGGGGGATAGCTGCTTTAGTATTTACCAGAAAATAGAGATAAAATGCATTACATTTTTCAAAGAAAGGACAAAATTTTTTTTTTATTTCTAGGACGCGCGCTTCGTGTTTATTTGAGTTTCGTTTACATTATTCAGGGTTTTTTGACGAAGATTTTAAGCAGATTTTGAAAGAAAAAATTTTGTCCTAACCATTAAAACCAAAAAGCCAATTCAAACCTTGTTGTCCTCTTCGTATTTTCTGGAATGGTTCTTCGTTTAAAGCAATCATTTCCTCGTCTATAACTAACGGGTAACGCGACGCCATTTTGACTACCGCCTCAAAATCAACTAATAGTCATGGTTATTGTGAGATACGAGAGCCAATCAGAGCGCATGAAAATGGATATTGGTTGCTTTGGTAAATACTAAATTAATCTATCATATTTGATTAATATTACACAAGGGAAAAATTGTGAAATCAGTTATCTAACCTATTATACCCTAGTTTCTTTTAAAAATAATTTTAACTAAAAACAGACATGTTTTTGTCTTTCTTATAGCTGATTTATTACAAGAGCTTCAATAAATGAGTTTTTAATTGAATATCCAACAGCTAATTAGCTGTAAAAATGTGTCATTTCAACAACAACAACAATGACAACAATAATTCTTGGTGTAAACAAATAAACAAAATGATACAAATGACAAGAGCAATTACATTCCGCTGTTAGTTATGAGCTATTCAGGGTGGAAGTAATTTAAATAACATGCTATCTAGGCTTTAAAGTATAACTTGAAAAACAAATAATATTGGTAGGTTGAATTTGCAAGTAGTTATTTCTGCTAGTAAATAAATAAGTTGCAGTTAAAACAGTTCTAGCATTAACAAATAAAACATCAACTTGATGATTCAAAATCTTGTTTCATCACTCATTTGAAAACATACAACCCTAATATGGGTTGTGTAACACAGAGCACTGCCTCTCGATCTGGTGTGACACAGTTTCCTGACTAATTCTGGCCGATCAACAGTGCCCAATGTAACCAAACGTTGATCTTTAATTTAAACAAATTCATTATAGACAAAAAAATGCTCACGTAAGCGTTACCGTGCCCGTGGGCAGAGATAAGAAATTCCGAACTCCTGTAAGAACCAATCAAATTTCAGCACTATTTTCTGTGCCCTCTTAGGAAAAAATAAATTACAATATATTTCATGTTTAAATGTTCAAATTTTCAGCGGATTTTTTGAGAACGCCAAATGAACAATGAATCAAGAGGCTCAAGTAACAAGAGGCTGTTAGAACAGCCTGAACTGACGGGGCTTTAACAGTTTTAGTTGTAGGCGAAGCAAGCTTCTGTAGTCAATACTCGCATCTTTATTTCGCTTCGTTTCAGCCCTGTTATGCTACCTACGTTTCAACTATGCCCCTCACCCCTTCTTATCTAAAACATCCTTTCACCCCCCACCATAATTTGTGTTGGCAAAATAGCACCCTTAGATTAAAATGATGAGGATGACCGCCTAAAATTAAACTACCAACCGTGATCCATGCATGGACAGTAAAAATACATAATACGGCCTGCGAGTAACGTAACCTCCGCTCGCGAGAACGTGTCCCAAGGCTAACAAGTATTTTTTTGTCGTGCGAGTACGAGTCTATAATGAGCAAACTCAAAACAATGCTGACTCATTTCACTCGCTACTCGGTACTCGCAAGCGAAAGGAGTCAAAGTGATAAATAAAACGTTTTAGAAATGCTTTATGTTTCAGTCTTTATTTTTCAGAAAAAAAAACACATTCTCTCAAATTCGAAGAAAACTGCATGAGGTAACTGAGGATCGTTTCGAACTTATTTGAACGTAAAACATGAAGATCTTGCGACTTAATTACATTTTACATCTTATAGTTCGTCGAACACTGACTGCCAAACATTTGTTGAGCTGTCTTCTGACTTGTCACTTTCCTGTCTATGAAATCCAAAGAAAAGTTGAAACTCGTACTGCACGGGCTTACTGTATTTTGCGAAACGAAACGAAACGAAATGAAATCATTTCGCAAAATACAAATAAAATCAAAATCTGTATTTTGCGAAATGGGGA
>JAOBRD020080940.1:0-10358 GCA_027575215.2 Hydrozoanthus sils
AAAGTGGCTATTATGGGCGTTGAGGCTTCTAACAACCCCCCCCCCCCCCCCCCCTCTCCCATCCCATGCCATTGGAGGCGAAGATCCACTTTTTTTGTTGACAAACTATTTGAAAAAGCAACATCATCCTCTATTTTTCTTTCTTCTTGGTGTGTTTTGAGGCTCAAGGGTTCGAATAACATCCATGATTTTGCCTGTGTGATTTATATTTGTCTTATGCAACCTTAATTTTAATAAGTCTTCCGGAGGAGGATGCCCAAAGACCCCCCTGAGGCTCGCCCCCGCTTGTTCAGTCTCCTCATTTGATTACACCCTTTCGCAAAAAGTTCTGGCTACGGAACTTTAGATCTTGACAAGACGTTTGCCTGTCCGGATTAGAGCCCTGAGTTGTTAATTCCCAGTCCCACTGGAGCTATATACAATGCTAATCTATATAATTGTTAAGCGTCTTTGACCATCTACCTATGGAAAAGGCGCAATATAAATGCTAAACATTATTTTCATTAGGGAATATATGAGAAATAATTACATTGACTTTGTATTATTATTATTATTATTATTATTATTATTATTATTATTATTATTATTAATCCGCGATTACCCAGAAACCCAAGCACATAAACATCTGAAATTGCTCATATAAACGAATAAACTTGACACACACACAGTGTTGTTAGTACAAGGAATAACTTTACCAATTGCTACCTTCCCGGAGCTTCTTTTAGCGGTGTAAGTGTCGCAATGCATTGTGGTAAAATTTACAGCTGCCATCTTTTTCGTACAGGTCAATTGCTCCCCCACGAGGCTTTTCAGCATCTGTTTTCGGTCAGAGTCGCAGTTATATCAGTTGAAATTTGTAGGCCGTTGCGAGGGGATACCCTACACTTTTTCGACAAGATATTGCACGGGTTCTTTCAAGTCCCAAGCTAGGAGATCGACAGAATGGGATCGTGGCAGAATGAAACAATAGATAGTGGGTATAATAAGCGTCGGAAATCAAATACGCTGACAGTTTGTACTTACTTAGTTAGCGCTATCGCGCTCAAATTATTTTTCAACAAGGACCAGTGCTATAAAAGAGATACCTCCTCCCATATCTAACACCTGTCAAAATTCAAATTTTGAACCAAGCGGCGGTTCAAATTCTTGTAGCGATAGATATAAAGAAATTCACATCCGCTGAAATTTAAACATCGTAATCGTTTCTTCCGTACAGAAAAGAAACGCAAGTGAAGTGTTCGTTTCGTTTGGTTTTACGTTTTATAAGAAACTTCGTCGCAATTCCAGGGAAATTTTGTACTGTTCTTGGCGAAGTTGCCACAAATCCTACAAGTTTTGCTCAAGAGAATCGCGTCGAAACTTCGCGTATTTAATGTTGGCATTTCTTTTTACCGCTGAAGCAAATGTTTCGCTGTAATTTCCCTCTGATTGAAACAAAAACCAAAAAAAAACTTATGATTCTGAAGTAATTAGTTATTCTACTCATATGTTCCATGAAACAATTTACACATGAATAATCCGTTTACTCTATGTCATGTCTCTTCGGAGGTTGAGTGCCAAAGAAGGTGGCGAGCGCCTGGCTCAGGCCCTTTTATAGTGCGAGTCCGAAGAGAAATGCTGCTTCCAAGCTCAATGATACCCCTTATTACTCAGTACCTGAAATTGTGTTTCTGTTAGTTAAGTTGGTAAAATTTCCTTACTCACCCATACTTAATTATGCATGCAATCTAATTAATTATGTGTGTATTTTCCTTTGTCTAGTAGAACAATACAAATTCCCACAGGCATTGAATATATACATAACTAATTATACTTACTTACTCGCCGTTTTGGCTTTTATAATTGCCATTCAAAAAACTAGCTATGTAAATTTGTTTTAAAAAGTTCTAAATCAACTAGAAATATTTACAAACATGAATTTTCAAAGAAAAACTACCGAACTTGTAACATAAACAAAAAATAATTAAGTTTCAGTCATTTTTTTAGGCAGAATACCATTTTTGAAAGCAAATGAAGCTATTCGTCGTTTCCTCAAAGATGACGTCATCAAATTAAATTCAAAAGATGTGTCATTAATCAAAAACAGTTGTGCCAAACCTTTTGGCAATCGGTAAAATAGCAGGGTTTTTATCCTAAAAAAATCGAGGGGTTTGGGGGGGGTGTGCCTTCTAGGGTCAATTGAGTGTAGAAAAGCGCGCGTCGGGATAAAATGAAATATTCATCAAACTTAAGAAATTATCATTAATGAATTTCCGTAATGAATGGAAGTTATACGTCGCTTACCCAAACCCTAACACTGGAATTGCCAACTCCTGTAGACTTTTACATTGCGGTTTACCCTCGATATGTAGCTCAGAAGAGTTTAAAATAATATTTTTACGCTATTCCGTTGTCAGTTTGTCTATATGTATCTGCGTGTTTCTTTCGGCGTCAACATTTCTTTAATTTGACAAACTTCGAACACTGCATGCAAGTGTGCGTTTTAGTCCTAAAACCGTAAATTTAGTTATTGTGCTCGGAAATCTAATTATCGTTGGGGACGAACCAGTTTTTTTTTTGTCTTCCATACGTACTATAATACTCTTCTAAAAATAGAAAAGTGGATGCTTTTGGCTTTTTGTATCAGTGGACGGATTTCAAGCGTTTTCCCTGGTAGCTTTAAGAGTTATCATCCCCCGTTTCCGGTGGCAAGGCCTCACTATGTGTTTTATTTACACATATGCTACTCAAGAACAACAATATTTGGCTATTCTAGGCTTAGAATGGGCTCAGCTGTTCTTAAAATTCCACGACCAAACTCCTTGTTGACCCTGTAGTTCAGTTGGTAAGAGCGAAGTAGATCTGTTTCGTAGCTCGTGGGTTCGACTCCCTTAGGGTCAGAGATTTTTTCTCTTTCCATTATGTGGGTTTATGGTTTGTTTTTTTTGATGCTGTGGATCAACGAGACTTGGATTGCGCTCTGTTTCAAGTGGTAAGGATTCACTCGAATCTATATGTTGTATTTACACATATGCCACTCAAAGAAAATACTTTTTAGCTTTTGGAATTGTTTGAAGAGTATGAATAGCGAAATGAGGGAATCGAAATGCTTAAGGAGAAGATTATAATTCATCAAGAACGCCTCTTGATATAACTCCTTTGAATTTTTTTTCGTACTTCACTTTTTAAGTTATTTTTATGTGTTTGGTCAAGGAAAAGCTATATTACTTCAAAAACGCTCTGTTTTTGTTTATAGCTATATTGAGAAAAGCGATTATTAAATTTGCAATGCAGTAAATTATAAACCCAATAAAGACACAAACTATCGTTTTACTTTTATTAATATTTGATGTATGTAAATAATGAAATCGTTTACAGAATAATGAACAAAACTTTGTAGTAAAAAGGATATCACCGAGGCCTCTTGAAAAATCGATTTTAGTAGAAAAAATCTATAAAACTAGCCGTTGCTTAGTAATCGTAGAACACTTTATTATTATACAAATAAAACTTTCGCGAGTTAAGATTCTGTGGTCTCTTTTCCTGCAATTTACGAATGAGAAACACTAAAACAAAACAATATTATCTGATTAAAACCATAATATACTTAGAACAACAAGAATGAATGACTTATTAAACAAACTGCAGTGCTAGTTTTGCTATGACGAGTCTTGTGAAACGAGCAAAACAATCAAATGGCAATGTTACCAACAATAGTGTTAAAATGACAAAAAAGTATAAGTTCATGTGGAATTTAGTAGACATTTTAGTCAGAGCAAATAAGTCCTAGTGCAAAAGAAGTTGATGTTTTCAAGTGTCGGTTTTTTAGTAAGAGGAATCAATTAAACAAAGAAGTAGGATAAAGATGAAGCAATCCTGCTTTAAAGAACACATGTAAATAATATACAAATCTGTAAGAAGTACGTTTTAAGTTATAAAAATGCTTGCAATGAACCACATCAGTCCTCATCATTTTCTGAAAACAAGAAAACAGTGAGTAAGAACATGGTTTAAAAGTGCTCTGTTCTATTAATCAGTAAACCTTAACAAGCATTTAATAGACCCATCTGACACACAACGGCCTTATTGAGTTAGACCCTTTGATTTTGCACGGTTACCTCCACGTCGTGACGAAGCTTTTGTCACACAACGGCAATTTTGAGTCACACCCTTTGATTTTGCATGGTTACCTTCATATTGTGACGAGGCTCTTGTCTAGCAACGAATTTTAAGTCGAATCCTTTGATTTTGCGAGGTTAGCCTCCACGTCGCGCGTGACGAGGTTCTTGTCACGCAACGGCTTTTTAAAGTCAAACCCTTTATTTTTGCGTAATTAATTGTTCTGACACTGTGCATGTGACGAGGGTCTTGTCACGCAACGGCCTTTTTTTTTAGTCAAACCTTTATTTTGCGTGGTATGCACGCGTGTACGCTGTGATTGGTATTTTCATGCCGGCTTTGCGTGATCCAAGATGGCCTATTTGTAAGAAAGGTCATTTGACCACATTTGCCAATACACGCCAGTTCACGTAATATAAGCTTGAAATCACATCTAATTAAATCGAAAACTATCTAAGGATCAATTTATCGGAAGTTGACTTTGACCCAAAAAGTGACAGAAAAACTTTGATCCCTTTAATCGCTAAAATTTGATTTTTAATATCACCAGATGATATAAACAGAATTTTTTCACAACAAAAGAGTCAAAGAAAATATTTTCCATATTAGACCACTGTGTTGTGTCCTTGGGCAAGACACTTTACCCGGATTATTCAAATTTTGATCATAGGGTCAAGGCCCGCATCTGCTTCAAACTACAGAAACCGGATATGTAGGTACTGGCCGGATGAGCTTCTTTGCTCGAGTAAACATTTTGCTTTTTTATCTCCAAATGAGAATGGCAACTAATGGTCGGTGACACCGGAATGTTTTACCAATTAGAGAGCACACTGGAACCGAATGAAACAATTAATGAGTCGAGTAGCATAGCGGTTTCTTGTAAACTACTCCGTACTCAGCTGGATTATTTGTATCTTATACCATTTGCAATCCACGAGTTCTGGTTTTCTCGATCTAATTGATACGCAAATGTACACTCGCTCTGTAAACAAAGCCTGAGATTGGGCGATAAATACCTTAAACCGCCTTAACATTTAGTGACCTAAAATAAAGTGCGACACTGGTAATGTTTTTTTATTATCAAAAATGCTTACGCCAGCAAATATTTGACCGAGAAAGTAGAGCTGTCCCTGATGGTATCAGAGAGTACTGCATTTCTTAACTTTTTAATTATTTTTTCAGTTGGTAGACACATTTTATTTACCATAGGAAAGCTGCTCGTATTTGGCTTCTCCTTGTGCGTAGTATGGGTCTACCAAGCCAGTGTAATCGTAGCCATCAGGGTATAAAGCCTTCTCATATGTGGCTTCCTCAGAGGTTCCAACCATCGCGGGCTCCTGGTAGCCTAAAGACCCTGGATAATATAACTCACCCATCGTGTCCTCCTTTTGCTTTTTGGACCGCTTTATCCTAGTAAAGTCGGAGTGAGTTAAACATAGTGCCGAATATGTATAAACCTAAATTAGGGTATTTATTTTCCATTCTTGAAGCTGACCAATCAAAAGCAGCTTTTTTTCAGTTCAGCGGTAATTTTTTCTTAAAATGAACTGAAGTGAAGTGAATAGCCCGTTTGGGCTTTTAGGAGGAACCTAAAACACGTACAGCTCCATGGACTAGAACGCTATAACATCCCGTAATAAATGGTAAAGCCAACCGTTTTTAAGCCCCGCGGATATAAGCCCATTTACTTGCCAAAGAAGAGACTCTTCCACGGAAATAGGCCCCACCGGCAATCAGCTATGTTATAATCTATTGTCTAAGTACGTTTCCTTTTTAAAACAAAACCGGCAGCTCTAAGTTTCTTTGCAAGCATATTTCGGCTCTGTCTTCTGCTTTCGTTAGTGCTTATTTGAACTTGGTAAGATTCATTGCGCTCGTGGTGATCCTTATCGAGGTGAAAAGCGTCTTGGCTGCCACCGTGACGATCAACAAGACTACATAACGTGTACAAGTACGCGTCAACCACTGATATTTGATTTCCAGTTTGCCGCCGTTGTAGCACGGACGTCTGGTGCTCAAAGTCTCTATTGTTTCTGTTACGCTTTTTATGACATAGAGGGCAAAATTACTTTGAACTGATTGGATTACAGCGGGGGCATTTTTTCTTAATTCAGGACAAAATTACTTAGCGCTGATTGGTCGCTGGTATACTTCGGAAAACTTCCGAAGATTTTTCGAAAATTTCAGAAAGTCTCAAAAATGCCTTAGAAACATTTTCCGAAGATTTTCGAAAATTTTCGAAGATTTCCAATCGTTTCCGAACTCCTCCGAAGATTTTACGACGAGTTTTTAAAAAAATCATTAAAATGCCTTAAAACGATTTCAAACCTCTCCGAAGATTTCCGAATATTTTCAGAGGTTGCAAAGATTTTGTTTCAATTGAGAGAAATGGGTTAAGTTTCGCAACGCTTTCTCGTGGGATCTCGTGGAGAATGAAGAATTTTGCCCTCGATGTCATAAACATGTAATCGCCTGGTTCCTCGTAAATTTAGGATTAGTATCCCTTATGTTTTCAATTTTTTCCAACTCGGGCAATTTTGGAAAAAGCTGAAAACACTCGTGAAATTAATCTTTTATTTTACTCAGCCCCATGCGAAGCGACGATTCATAGTCCAACCGGATGTGCATGCATAAACCTCAACCGTTGATAAGCCCACTATAAACCCCTTATGAAGTTATATAATCCCAGGTTTTAACTTGGGACTTTATGAAATGGAGGTATCATTCAATGAGCACCATGTAAAGCGACAAACTTACTTGATACACACGGCGAGGATGATTATAAGTATTAAGCAGGTAACACCACCAATTATGGCGTAACCCTCGATCGAATCCACCTTGAATGGCAGTTCTGCTTGAAACCCTTTGGCTAGTTAAAAAACACAGTTGATAATCAGGAATAGTTTTCATTTTGATAGCGCACGAGGCTATTGGGGTCAATAGATTACACGATGCCCTCTTTAGGGCCTGTAATCTTACAATACTCTTTTAATTCGCTGGTAAGGGACATTTTTAGTTCCTCTGTTATCACAAGCCTGGAAAATCAAAATTGAAAAGAAATATATCACTCACTTTCACCTTACCAAAAACAAATGATGCTGTACTCAAAAGAACAATTATGGAGCCTTCGAACATGGAAGTATAGAAGACGATTAGAGTGGTAATTGAGGATGAATGCATCAGAATGAAAAAGGAAGCACGGAAGGCAAAAGACGACATGGAGAAGGACGAAGGAGGAGAGAGAGGAGAGGTTGGGTAGAGGAATTTGGAGGAGACAGAGAAAAAACTTACCCTTCTCGGCACATTCGGGGTTCTTACAAGTGCGCTCCTCAAAACCACGAATACCGAACACATTGGTTTTGCAGTCTTTCCCTCCGAGACTCGGTGGTGTACACACTCTACGGCGGATCTGCTTTCCCTTGCATTCACAAGTTCCCCATTTCTGCCATGGGGTCCACCAGCCATCAACTAGATGTTGAAAGTACTTGTTATGGTATCATAAACATATAAATTTCTACTTTTTGTAACTGATAAGTTACTTTTTTTGTAATCAAAGCTTCGGCTTGCAAATGAACAGAAAGGCAGTAAACAAGCCCGCAATCATTTTAATTACAAAGCATTGTTGTCCAATAGAATGCTTCTAAGATAGTTAGTGCTATAAAATGGCGTACGGACAAAAATATATTTTCAGTCAGACCTACTAAAGCATTTACTACAATATCTAGAAAGTCGAACGTTTAAATTGATAAAGATATTGAAACTAAAGGGTTGAACTACAACAAAACCCTCTATTAGTGCCTACTACTATTTTACTATTACATTACTACTACTTATTACGGGTACTATTTTAAATTTACATTTGTGTGTATAAATAATACATAACTAAAATAAAACCTGAATGAAACGTGAATAACAAAATTTTGTTGGTGACTCGAAATTTTTGCACAGGCCCCCTAGAATGGCAGAGCCAATCGGGCTAGGGTGCGCTTATAAGTCATTTTCAAGTTTCGGAGTTTATGATCGTTTCTAAATAGCACAAAACAAGTTATTTGAGCTGGACCGTTGAACCAAATAGCAAAAATTACAAAACTAAAAAAAAAGATAAATAAATTTAACGCATTTAACGTTCATTGATAAATTGCCGCGAGCCTTCTATTTCCTTATGAACTCTTGACTGGACACTTCAACTACGCAAGAACATGATTACTCATTTCAATGTAAGATTTTAAGACATTCTCACCTGGGCATTTACGAGTCTGGCAATCTTCTTCTTGTTTGTTGCGAATACCGCTTGATCCGACAACGCAGTCTTTTCCACCATACTTAGGGACTGGGTCAGAACATGTACGAAAACGTGTTCTACTCCCTGCACCACACGTGACTGAGCACTTGCTCCATTGATTCCACTTTGCCCAAACACCATCAACTGTGAAAAAAATATAAGCAAACGTACGCGTGAATTTGAAGGAAACGTAATGAGACAAGTTTAATTATGCTGTTTACTCGTCTACACCACATCTAATGTCAGTTGATCTTTGTTCCCAACCTCCTCTAAAATTCACGAAATTGCCATTGGTTTTGCAATGATTATAAGCAAACGTGAGGTTATAGGAAGCGTTATAAATCAAGTTTGACGTTGCTTTTAAAACTTCTGAAACATTAGTCGTTATTTCGTCCCAGACTTCCACTCACCCAACTGCCATCCACTGTTATGACAAGCGCGTGAAAGTTCGAAGGATACATTGTGAGACAAGCGAAAGTTTATCAATTACTTATGAGATCCGAACAACTTTTTGCTTCTTTGCTTCGGTTGTTTCAAACTTTTCTTAAACTGGTGCAAGTTTGGGCTACCGTAGTTGAATTTGCAGGGAAAAGGCGATTACACAAAGCCTGACTTGTATTATGAAATTTTAAAGTTATATATATACACCCTTTTGAAGAAAGGTTAAACCTTTTTCATGCAAAACATATAAGACATGACACAACAGAATTTTGATTATTATTAAAAAATCGTTAGCCAATTCTGTTGCTGACTTTTTGAAGGAAAAAACGGGCTGCACAGCATGGATGCCTTAGCACAGCATGGATGGCTTAGGCATGCTGCACTTTTTCCAAAGCGTACAGATGTACCGAATTAATGAGTACACACCGGTGTCCCATAATTCTATTGAGTCACATCTTTGGAAAAAGGCTCAACCCTTCTTCAAAAGGATGTAAATACATTATTCCTACAATATAATGTAATCAGATGAACAAACATTAGCTAAACAGACTCTCCTAGTCGTTATGCTATACATACACCATCACTTATATTTTAAGAACTGTATAACATATTTTTATTATTTGCCTGAAAAATAAATTTCAAAACAGTACACGACTTAAGCGATCATAAGTCTCACTCATTTCAAAATTCCATTACTCTTCGGTAGCCGTTATTTCGGTTGGGGGGGGGGGCTACGTCGGCAATTTTGGCCATGCTTATTTAAAACGATGGTTGCATTTCATTTTACCACAATGCAATACAACCCCTAACCACGTTATGATAAGCTTAGGAAAGGTATTGATAAGTGAAACTCTTCCTTTTACAGAAAAAAAATTGTATGTCAATTTAAAATATGTCAGTTTAGAATTGATCTCCTCGTGTTCTATGTTGTTCGGGTTCTAGGAATTGTAGGTAAATTATATTAGGACGCCATCTTTATTGTTTTGGTCAAATTATATTTCTTGTTCTTAGTTTTTT
Source organism: Hydrozoanthus sils (assembly GCA_027575215.2). Taxonomy (NCBI): domain Eukaryota; kingdom Metazoa; phylum Cnidaria; class Anthozoa; order Zoantharia; family Hydrozoanthidae; genus Hydrozoanthus; species Hydrozoanthus sils. The sequence continues at coordinate 9,839 of JAOBRD020080940.1, forward strand.
TTGAAAAGATCAAGAACCATTACTTACTAGCGCAATTTTTAATGATGCATTTGAAAAAACCTTGACTTTCACTTGCATTGCAAGCCTTTCCACCTCGTTTAGGCGGAGGATTTGTACAGCTTCTTGATCGAGATTTTAAACCTTCTCCGCACGTCATTGAGCACTTGCTCCAAAATCCCCAGCGTGCCCAACCGCCATCAACTACAAAGAAGCGAACAAAAAGTTAACTTTGTTGTTGGAGTTGAATTTGAAACAAGCAGGTTGGTAAGAAAGCTAAAACTGATGGTAAACGGGTTTTGATCAAGATGAAAGTTAAATGTTGTTAATTAGTGTTTGGAAAAGGTCTTATACGCTTAAACGAAGTATTGAAAATGCATTGTCTTCCTAATAATGACAATTTTAATTTAGCTCTTCTCGCTAAACCACCCGCAGAATTAATTTAGACGCAGCTCGTTCTGCCCTTCCCCGACCTCCAGGAAATTACTCAGACATAGCTTGTTCAATATTCCCCTCCCCCCCC
>JAOBRD020081047.1:0-10356 GCA_027575215.2 Hydrozoanthus sils
GAGATAATTTGATTTTAAAACATCCATAACTGCTAGAGTTTTCAATAGAAACTCTATTAGTTGCAGATGTTTTAAAGACGATTTTGGATGGACTGAGGTGATACGCACATGACCTGTTTTGTCACATTGTTGGCTTTTGGAGAGAACACTTTTAGTGGGAAAACTTCAAAACTCTATGTACTGTATCTTGGCGTACTTTCATCGTATGTTTCTCAAACTTGGCAAACGAATGTTTTTTATAATATACTTTTTGAAAATTGACAAACTGATTTCATGTCATATGCTGTTTAAGTGCCTATGACATGAAATATTTTGTTATAAATTATGTCAGAGGATAGACCTTGCTAAATAAAGAATAGCGGTGAAAAAACTTTGCCTAAATCTTTTATGGTTCTCCAGATATTAACACTTAATGTTTACAACTGATTATGTGTCTTGATTGACCAGCAAATTTTCAATTTTTTGAAATCCGCTGCCAAGCAATAACTTTTGGATGAATCTACAGCTAAATTTGGGCTGATGATGTATCTCAAGGTATTCTTTAGAACAGTTACATACTAACTTAAATCCAAAGGTTAAGGACTTGCAGCAGATTTCAAAAAAACTGGAGATTTGCCTGTCCAACAACTGCGTCATCAGTTGAAAACAATTATGTTAATATCTTGAGAATCATAGTCAGATTTTGAAAAAAAACTTTCTCCACTTTTCCTCATTAAGAAAGGTCTATCCACTAACATAACAAAATGTTTTATTTCATAGTCACTTTAGTATGTAAGTGGAAATGCCTTAAAGCAAAGCTAAATGGGGTTAAACAACCATGAATGTAGTTTTGCTGCTGAAAACTGATAACATTAACTGATAAATAGCTTATTCATCCTTTGAACAATCAGGACAAGACACCTGCACAGACTGTCTTCAAAATTACTTATTGTCAGAAATCATTGTTCAAATCCCTGATAATAGACCACAGCTTTTAAAGTTTTAGCTTTTTGGATCCTGCAGACCAATATTTTGAAAAATTATCTAAACTTTTAAACACCAGTCTGACTATTTTTAAATAAAACTTTTAAAATATTGTTTGCATTGGTTCTACTGACCCTTTTTTGCAACTATCTACATTCTTTGGGTTTCTGGGACGCGATAAACTGTAAATTTATTATGATCAGGAAAGTCAAAATCCAATCAATTTTTCACTCGATCTTAAAACCAAAACATCAGTACTGAATTTTTATTCTTATTTGCCCACCTGACCTGAAATTTAGGGTCAGTGATCCCTTAAACTTTTTAAACGTGTACCAGTTATTACTATGATAAAAGAAATACTGTTCCTGATTTTTATACTGGTTATATAGCATAAACTTCCTTCTCATACACACACCTTCTCTTAACTCTATTTTACACTTACTTTGATGTTCTGAAAAATACAGCACAGCCATCCACATATTTCTTTTCTTCTTCCAACATTGTTCTTGCACGGGACTTAGCACTAAAGATACCATCATAACCATTCTGCCGCAGTTCCGGCAGGTAAAAATTGTAAAACTGCTCTGTCTCCACTTCCTGAAAATGAAACACCCCTGAACATTTAATAACCTAATAAGTTTTACTATAAACACAACTTACAATCTGTTATTAACCAATTCTTTTCCATATATAGTAAGATTGGTGGAGAAAAAATGTAATCTGTCAGTTTTGCCACAGTAGCAAGGTTAGAGACACAGGGCAGAGCCCCAATTGCATGTCAGTAACCCCTAAACAAACATGACTACAGTCAAGAATCCCAACTGGTTGGAGGCAGACCAATTGGCTATTTACAAGCGTGGTGGATTTGACTCTGGGATCATCAAAACCAAATCCAGTCAGTGGTCAGAATGGGGTTTGAACTGCTTAGAAACCCAGCACCCTAACCACTGAGCCGTGCTACCTCCTATACAGAAAGTTACATTAAGTGAAGGTTTGAAGTTATTATACTCTAATGGCTCACGAATTTAAGATAACGTTCTTCAAACTGCTCATAATGAAACTTATGGCCTTAGTATTTTCTTGCAGGCATTAGAATCTCTCTCTATTATGTGTCCCTACAGATTCATCAATTTTACATTAAACTGATTTCCCATCCCTGTTCTAAAGGACATTATTTTACTTGATAGAAATCTAGTCATTATCTAGATTGCAAATGCCATAATGTGATTGGCTACTGTACAAACTATCTCAGGTGATAGATAGCGCCAATGAGATCCAATAACATGTTAACACTTCCCAACTTTCAGTCACTTCTGAAGAAAATTTGAAGCTTCTAATTGACAAGGCAGTAACAAAATATGAAGGAAAGAAACAATTAATTTAAAACAAATTATTTCACTGTGCTGAAGCACATCTGCCAGTGAAAACTTTATCATCAAATTAAAACTTAACATATCAATTATTTTTGTGATTCTATTGTTTATTCCCAAGAGATTCTACTAGAACAATTATAACTCACTCTCAATTTCTAACAACAATAATAAATGGTGGAAATTGTGAGCTTGTACTCTAATAGTTAAACAGAACATACCTGTAGGCTCACAATGTCTGCACCATAATGCAAGATTTCCTTCAGGATTGCAGTTTTCCTATAGTCCCAGTTCAGAGCCCATGAAGGGCAATAACCATACATCTGCCGTGTGCAGTATTTGTCACACAAAACATTGTAGCTCATGACGCTGAAATTACCTGCATTTAAATAATTCACAGAACATCAGCCCAAATAATAAGCTAACCCTTCCACTGGCCTGAATTACTCATAGGGCAAAATTTTGGTATTGTTTATCAAAGGAGTCTCTGACTCCCACTGGACAGGAAACTAATTGAGTCCTGATTAACAATTCAGTTCTCTCTAAAAAGCAGAAGGTTTTTAAGACCTTTCGTAAAGAAGAAGCAAAAACAGAAGTTATTTTTTGTCCAACTGTCATATTTGTCAGTCTGGGTGCAAAGCAAATGAAAAAGCCTGTCGTGAGCCATGTATTAGACTGTGATATTAAAACACTCCAGGAACTTGAGAACAATAAAAAAATGAGGAAACACCGGTGATATCTACATTTCCCTCATATTCTGAAACACTCATCATGTATTGTCAAAGTTTAACACACGGCTTAGGCTTCTTTATTGGTTTAACACCAATTCAACACCAATATTACTACCATGGCAAAATTAATTACGAAATATTGAAGCACTCTTTGTTTTTCCAATGTCTTTCATATTTATTACTATTTTTATAAATGAAATAAAAACTTTAAGTTTTGTGATCTTAACATGCCTCTTTTGGTGCACAATGGTTTACATAGTCAAAGCTATTAACCCAAATATCAATGGAGGATTACATTATAATAATGCTATAACAAATTGTATTTTACATCAGCTGAAAACAAAAAAAACTACATAGTGTACCCAGGTGTTCTTGGACTATGTCTACCATACTTCAAAGTGCTTCTCAAAGTCAGATGCAAATAGATGTTCAATCTGGACAAGTTTTACCAAATTGACAAGTTCTTTTGTTTGGAGAGCTTCTTTGCACCATAACTCGCTGATAAAACTAACAATAAAATTATTCTACCTGATGTACATATTAACAGTCTATTGTTTTCATCTGTCCGAGTGTCAAGAAGTCGAGCCATCAAAGTGTGTGAGTCAAATTCCTCCTTTACCCCTGCCCACCTTGACTATCTTTTTGTCATAACGTCAAAGATATCTTTGAAAAAACTCTCATATATGATGCTTTAATACAATAAATACTCTATCCAAGCCAACTGCATTTAGCAGAATTCCACCAACCTTTGGACTAAGCAATTTGGTAGACTGCCAAAGCTGTATCATATAGCAATCAAAAACAAATCTCGAAATGTAGTATGAACAATTTAACAGGCTACTTTGTACAATCCACCACCCCTGGGACTAGAAATTAAAACTACAAAGCTCTAACCAGTCACCAACAAAACATGCACAGATATTAAGCCAGATCAAAAACAAACTCACTAGATGGAGGTCTTGATCTCTCTGGAACTAGTTGAATCCATTGTCTCTCTGGTGGCCTGGGGCACACTAAAAATGTACATGGCAATATCAATGTAAACAATAATATAGGCTTTAAAAAATGATTACAATACAGTACAAAAACTCTATTCCATACCACAAGGAAAAAACAACTTTATCTGCGTAAAAAATTAACTGTTTTTCTAAGGGAGCCAACTGGTAACTAACTTTAAATTTTTGGTTACCGGATGAAATGGTTTGGATGCCAAAAACAAGACAAGTGTTAGATTTTTTTTTGGTTTCTTGCTTTCCACAATTGCTAATTCACCACTCAATTTGGCACAAAATAAAAAAAATATAATAATCCCTCTGGCACTTAATTTACAGTAAAGCACAACATTTAACCTTTCTTTTGAACTATAATGCAGCATCTCATTCCCATGGCCCTCACAATCTTGGGAGAAAAGCTGAAACAATGTGGTGCTGGGTAAAATTATCACTTTGTTAAATTACTACAACTGTTCATGGGAGATGAGAAAGCACTTTTACTATGGAGCTTCAAATTCTGAGGGGACAGAAGCTTAGTCACCTGCTGGCAATCAGTTTTAAAATTATTATGGTTGCCAACATTCAAATACAACAGTAAAAATCTAGCTTTTATAGAGCTATGATATCAAACATCATAATGAATCATTTTTAAAAATAAATTTGAACATACAACAATTACAAATCTAAATGTTTCTCAGTGATGAGCTGTAAGCTAATATATTTTTTGGTTTAATTTCAATGTTATGCTAATATTGATCAACATATTGGCTAGCCTCCATGAAAATAGTTCTTTTTTGTTTTTCAAACAAACTGTTGTCATACAGATCTATGAATTGGAAAGAGCAGCAGCCTTAAAGAACAGACCTTACAAATTATTTTTTCTTAAACTTTTAAAACAATCTATGAAAACTTAGTCTTGGTTAATAAATACAGTCATTTAAACGAAGTTATATATACCAGGGTGATGTCATAAAATTTACTTCGTATACACTGTAACAATCAAGTTCTGATTATCAACATGCTTGTTTAACCAATTGATATTTTCTCAATGTTATTCATTATCTTACAACAAAAGCAGTAAATGGCCCCACAAGGTACCAAGTTTTTCCAACATACCACTGCAATTTCATAGAATAGCTAAGTAAATAATTGTAATTTATCACTTAATTTTAAGATTAACTTTGGAGATGTTAGAAAACTTGATGCAAATAAACCACAACGATTCAAGCAACTTGCCAAGATTATCAAGTAAGCTTGCCATCTACATACAGTAAAGTTTAGGAAAACAAAATTAAATGAATAGTCTATTTAGTCACAACAGAACTTATTACCGAGTTCACCCAAAACATGACATTAACTATCATAAACATTCATGAAATGATTGCTATCAAAAAGGCAGAAGTATTATTTTTTAAGAACCCGAACAGAGGATTAACTCTGAGTAAATGAGAGTTGCCAAGCAATTTGCATTGCACTACAAAAGCCAGTCTCAAATTTAGCTAAGTTACGTGCTAAACCAGTGGCAAACTGCATCATTTTCTATATTAGATGTATTATCAGGAGTCACTTTGTGATGAATCTGTGATGCTTAAATCCTGTAATATGTGATGTACACATATCTACTTTCACAATATGTTACAAATATAATATATAAACACAGAAATCAAACCTTCCAACAATCATAAAAAACTACTGCGGTTGAAAGACGAAAAATGCTTGTACAGAGAGATGAGAAATTCTTGCAAACCTTTAATCAGTGGACCACTTATATACGAGTACCTCCAAGGGGGATATAAAATATTCTGCCGAAATATTTACTGAAGAGCAATATCGACTAAAAAAAAACAAGAATTTCTTAACTTAAAGGGAATTATCTTCGTATTTTCTATCTTTTGTCCCAAATTTTACATCACATAACTGCAAAATCCAAAATGACATCCATTTACATATTAAACTTGTTATTACAAGATATCTTGTGTGTTGAACTGTTCTTGAAGTTCAAAAAGTTTGGAAAACATTTTAGCCTGGTATATTACTGGTCACATCTAAGAATTTCAAACATCTCTGTTGACTGTGAATTATGACTGTGATTCAACAGTATAAACAGAGGCAAATGCTTTGAACAGCATGCGCACATGCACGCACATTTTACACTGTATAGAATAACTTTAAGGTACCTGGTGGTGGCAACAAAATCCAAAATTTACTGAAAATAGGAAAACTACAGCCATTGGCTAGAAACCCATTCTATCTTAGGTTTGGTCCAAAATATCAAAACCTGTAATAAACTTATCTCAGCACGTTTCAATCCCTAAAACAATTATTTCTTAAAACATAGTAGCTCTCGATGAAAGGAAGGGGCAAAATATCGCTCAGTTCATCCATGCGCTGAACCTTACCAGATTTTTCCGGAATGGAATTTTTGGACCTTCACACTTCCGATAAAAACGCATATAGTATTCTAGTCTCGTAGCCTGATCTTTTCCTAGTTATTCTTGCCATAACCCTTCAGTTTCTTCCCAAAAGTTGTTCATTCTTGTTATGAAAAACAGCGCGTGCGATAGCACATTTGCATCACCACGCAAGTCTATAAAAGTCATTTGCTTTAAAGGCAAATTTATCCGCTTCGCTTTGCTTTGAAAGTCATCGCGGATCACAAAAACTAAACACTTGCTTTTTAAAAGATGTATCCCTTGTGAAATATCAATCCGTTTTTAAACGGAAATTTAGTTTTTACTTTTAACAACAACTCCGATTACCACAAAAAGAATGCATGTGCTTTGTGAAATGAGCGCCAAACTTCTCTCTTTTGTAATTTAATGGATCGCTTTTGACCGCGTGCACAAATTAACAAAGCACCACAGAAATCTCGCTCAATAAAGAGCGCAATGCTAACATATCAGCACCTGATTCTCCTTACATTAATCAGAGTTGAAACGAAGCAATTAAATCTGTGAAACGATCAATGAAGAAATTCAGAACTTGTTATATTCAACAGAGGCATACACGACAGTAAGCCATCTTAAATTTAGGATTGACACCACAAAATAACTACAGTTACAGTTACATGTTAACAGTGTACTCACCAGCTAAGTTATCAAGCATTAATGTTAAAAGTTTCGTCGTTCCATTTGTTTCTCCAAGTAAATTCAGGACCTCTTGAGGTAATGGATTGCCTTGTAAGGCCAAAGTTTGTAGTTGGAAAAGTTTACCTAATTCGTTCGGCAAAACTCTTAGACTATTGTTGCACAGAAGCAGCTCACGTAATGTGACCATATCCCCCATTTCAGCCGGTAGGCTTCTAAGTTTATTATACGAGACATCTAGGTGCCTCAACGCAGTTAATTTAGCAATTTCTGGTGGGATCCTTGTCAGATTATTCTCGTTTAGAAACAGAGCAGTGAGAAAGTTCAGCTGCCATAGTTTGGGACTCAGATTACGAACGGTCGCTGTGACTTCAAGTTCTGTCCAATGCGATTTTTTTCCATTTGCCGCATCCTCTTGGCTCATAAGCGTGTAAGCTCTTCGATGCTCATTATTGTCACTCTTATTATTACTGGGCATGTCGATAATCAAGAGGCTTTTCGCCGAAAAAACCACTCACCAAGCATTTCGTCCAACATGGCCACCATCAGTGCCCAACACGAAACATAGCGAAACCGATTGGCTTTGAGAACCTGGTGATGACGTCAGGCCCTCCATGAATAGGTTTTACATAAATTTACCATACAAATTACGTCACTGCGTTACCATTCCTTATCAAATCACTGATATCAGTGTTTCAAACTTGGCAAGCCAAAATTGTTCGCAATTCAACTTTGAATTTCTTTTAAGGATTTTGCCTCAACATTCTTCGCTTCGAACCTTAATGTTAATTTTATTGTATCGTTAACTCTGTTGAATGGTGCGATATAAAGTTGTCAATAATGAGTTAAGATTTAAGACATTCTTAAAATTTCGGCAGAAAATATAAACCCTTTCCTAATTTTGACTCAACTTCATAAAAAAGAACCATTCAGGCAGAAGCATGAACTGACAGAATCACTTGTAGCATAATAAATGGCGATGTCAGAGCGCGAGGACACACTTCAGTATGCCTTGTACCAACTTCAAAACTACCAAAGAAAACTTAGAGGCATTGAGTGTCTTGTCACATTTAAATTTCGGACACATTGGCAGGAACTACAGAGGGTGATAAACTGTGATAAACATAATCACTTTCCGCCTCAGATAATTTAAGGAAATGATGAAAAAAAATAGTAAATAAATGGTTGCTGCAATAACACTAATTTCAGAGGCTTCCTTTGACTCAACATAGTTTTATAGGCAGCAATTAATTTTCAAAGCACAAAGAACGGACAGAACCCTAGAAAAAAATTGACATTAGAAAGTACAGGTTTTGCACTTGCAGAAAAACTGATATCGCCGAGTAGGTTTGGGTACGAGTTTAATAGCCAGTTTTGAAGTTCATTTGTGGACAGACTGGCTGGTTGGCTGGCGAGCGATGGATGTTTTTGTGAACATGGCGTATAATAGTCAGTGATAACCGTTCTTTTTCTTGTGGAGTGAAAAGTAAGGTTTGTGTTTGTTCCGCGAGGTAGGTTCTAACAAGTTTATCGCGTCAAACACCGAATTAAAAAATGTTTCTGGAAGTATTCATCAAGGCGATCGTTGTTTTAGCAACGAATCTAGAAAAGGGCAATCTTTCTGCCCGTGTTTCCCTGTAGATTATTACACAGTCAATGAAACTGATATAGAGGGAGATTCTTTGTATCTGAAACAGTTTGAAATGCAGCGAGTCGTTTGATTTGTTTCCCCAATCGAGCAACTTAATTTTCAGTAACAGCTGCTGATCATGAGAAGTCCTCCGACGAGGCAACGAAACCAATCGCCCAATGAAGCTTCTGAGATTAAATGGTCACCTTGATGAATACTTCCACTAACAATTCAATTAACGCTTAACATTGACCTTACCTCGCTTTCGTTGCAAAATCAAGTAAACAACAAAAAAACAGACAAAAGCAAAAAATTCATAGCTCGCAGCACTTCGCTTTCTACTAGAAACGGCTAGTAACAGTTGAACGTATAGTTTAGCTTTAATATTAAGGGAAAGGTCAAAACAATGGTACTTCCTAGGAACCAAGTTAGGCCTAGGGGTTGGGGTATTATGTGCTGCCACCCACCGCCTTTTTTCAAAAAGGCTGAATTTCAGGAGCAAATAACATGTTCAATAAGATAAGTATTGGTAAAGTGCTTGCACCAACGCCTTCCTTGTGAAGAGAGGAGTTCATAATACAATAAAAAAAACAATACCCCTAAATCAGGTTTTGAAAAATCGAGCTCTGAAAAAGTCAAGGGGGTGGGGTAGGGGGTCTGTGCCGCCACCCACCACCTGCCCCGATAAAATTGGGTTCCTTTAAAACAAGAAGTAAAATAAATGCAGGCAATCGTTTACGAAGGAGTACATGGCCACCTCTTACTTCATCTTAAAATATCTTGTAGTCCTTTTTAGACATAAACCCTCAAAATGAACATTAAGCTAAGCAACTTTCTTGAGTTGGAGCATCAAATTTTAAGTTTCCCAAAAAAAATTATAGGACAAAGCACAAATAATTTTCAGCATGCAATTGACATCAATACCTTTAAACAAATACAGATGACCAGCAGAAGTGTCAAAACGTCAAATATATAAAAAAGTGAGCACGTGACCACGCAAAGCCTCTATATACAGAGATAATTGTTGTTTCGTAATTTATTCCATTGGAGTCCCTGATATCAAGTCGCAATATTGGTAATTCGCATATGACATGGCTTTCCTGCGTCCTAGAAAAAGAGCCTTGGGTACCAGGTATTCTTTACACGCGACTTACACCTTTTGCTGTTCATTTACGCAAAACATACATTCATTTGCGTCAACAATTGAAACTATACGGCGAATCGACATTCATTAGCACTTTCATAAACTTCGTTAACGCGAACAACTTTCAATAACGCTATTTGCATTGTACCAACATTCAATAGCATCTACGGACGAACAATTGGACCTTTGGACAGTCAAAGGTAACACGAGTACTTTCAATAAATCATTAACATAAATAGAAAATCAATTACAAAGTAAGGCAATCAATGACGTGTTAAAGACATACAGCAGTGCAATTTGCATAGAGATGCACAATCAACTGCACAATTTATACAATCGTTGGTACGAATGGTCAATCATAGGACAAAATCAAGGGATACGAATTTCATTTTCTCCTGGTGAAAGTAAACAGAAAGTTACTTTCAGCACTCGAAGATAAA
>JAOBRD020081156.1:0-10356 GCA_027575215.2 Hydrozoanthus sils
GCTAGCGAGACTTGCTGCATGCATGCACGAACAATTGCAGCGTGCATGTATGACTACTACGTTTGGGCTGCCTGTGATTGTGCCCAGACTTGCTGCATTTTGAAATTCGAGTGGAAACTGAGCCGAACAACAGTAAAACTTTCAGTGTCTTCTAAAAGCTTCTTCCATTTTGTAGCAACTTGGAAATTTGTGGATACACGAACTAGTTGTTGCATCTTAGTTTGTCTTGCATCTAAAGTAGAAGTAAAGACATTCAAAATTCAAAAATATCACTTTAAAAGTTTCTATCATGGATATCACACGCTTTGACAACATTCTGTTGGGAATTCTTCAGAACTGCGAACAAATTGAACCCTTTCTCGAAACAGTGTTTTGTTTCTTGGCTCGGCGAACAGACTTCTTTCGCTTGATGCATAGCAGAGACCAAAAGTACGGTTTCCCTCCAGGTGTAGCAGAAGCCATGGTTCTGAAGGTATTGATTTATAACTGATTAACTCTTCTTTTAAATACTGAAATAAATAGCTACGGCGTTATATTCTACAAACACCGTACCGAAATGCTACTATGTTTGCACAGGCTAATGCAATCCGAGGTCCGTTGGGAGAAATCGAGAGCAAATAGTACAAAGATGAGACCGAAGGTCAAGTGTTTGTCTGCTTAAGATTTTCTCCCAAACCCACCGAGGTTTGAAACGCGGTGGCTGTGTTTTATTTTTTTTATGAAATAATAATTTCCAGCAATGTTTGCACAGGCTAATAGTAATACAAATACACCTATTGACCAATCAGAGTGTGTGTATTACCTAAACTATTTTATATCAATAGAAACCAACTAGCATACTATCACTAATGCTGCAATCAGATTGGTGGGTTAGGCATCTACACACTGTTCAATGAGCAATAAACAGCTAGTAGCAAACTGTTGGTGTTTTTAAACAAAAAACAATGGTGAATTCTTTAAACACTCATTTTTATTGGTTCAAATAATACTAGTTGGTTTCTACTAAAACAATTAGACTAGTCTCTGTCATTTTCTATGAATCTATTGACTCGTAGAAAACTCCATCTGGAAGTCAAATTGTTAAATACAATATGTTCAATGATGTTTTCATTTGTTGCCTTTGGGCTCTGTAGTTTTGCAACAAGTTAAAATAATTAAAAAAACATTTGGTTGAACTCAAAATGATTTTAGTGTTTTGAGAGTGGAAAAATTTTGGGATTACTATTAGGACTTGTTATTGTATTATATGTTAATGGTTGAATGCGAGTCAAAACATGAAAACTAAATAAGATTAATTATCTTTATTCTGTTTGCAAGTTTCTATATGCTTCATCTAAGCTTTTGTCCTAAACATATCCTTATTAACCTTTTTTTTTAAGAAGACCAAAGAACACTGCATCAATCTAATCTTCTTCAAATAAGAAATGCGGTGCAGAATCCAGTAGAGAAAAGACAATTTTACAGGGTTACCTTGGAAAATCCAGTTTTGTGTACTGTACATACTTGTCAGACTGCAAAAATCCATATTCTGTTCATATTTAACATTTTGAGTATAAAAAGGCAATAACGTGTTTTTACCATTATGAGTTAAAATGAAAAATTATAAATGACAACATGTAACAAAATGAAAAGTACATGAATATGTACAGTATTAATAGATAGCTCATTAAATTATAAGTATTCTTAAAATGAATATAGTTTATAAGTAATAAAGAAACATATAAAGACTTCTTTTCAAACAAACATACTCTAGAAAATATTGAAAGTATCTTCTTAACAATGGTCATTTTTGAGAAGAATAGAATAATATAGTTCAAGAATTATTTGTCGTCGATTAACAGCTTTTTCCAAATATTTTCTTTCTAGATTTTTAAAAAGTATCAGAAACTAATTCTTGGTGATGAAGCTGAAAATTGTCAAAAGATAAACAAAAAGAAGAACGACAAAGACAAGGAACACTGTTCTGAGGATAGTAAGAAAGATAGTGGCAGTGTGAAAGAAGTAAGCCAGCAAGATTTCATGGTACTGTTACATCATGGTACTGTTATATCATGGTACTATTATATTGTGGTACTATTATATCATGGTACTATTATAACATGGTACTGTTATATGATGTAACTATTATATCATGTAACTATTATATCATGGTACCTACTATTATATCTTGATACTGTTATATTACCAAAAGCTGATAGTCTTAGTTCTACACTGTTAGGAGTTTCAGAATGGTGATTTTTTTAGCATTAGTTCCTAATCTAAAGCAGTGGAGAAACAATGTTTATGTCAGTACTCTAAAAACTCCACAAGTTTGACTTACACATGCCAATACACTTGGGTATTTTTGAAAATTGATGCTCCGAATAGTTAAATAACCATTAGCTGCTATTCCTCGTAAAATTTACATGAGTAGTCAATAGAATAATGTTGGTTACATTGTATATTTAAGTTAAGTTGGTATATTTTTAAAATAAGATGACATAGTTTCAAATTTCAATGCTTAGTCCTTCAAAAAATAACTTTGAATATATATAAAATCAAAAGCAAATATATGTTTAAATGGAACTGGTGAGCAAGGCTTGCTCATATTTTCTGCCCCAGGGGGGGAAGGGGGAAGTACTTTGGGGTTAAAAGGGTAGGGATGACTGCTGGAAAAGTGCCAAAAATACCCTAAAAAATTACCAAGGGATAAAAGTTTTAACCCTAAAAAAATTCTTTCGGTTTTTAAAATTACCCTAAAAAAATACCAATTTAAAGCTAAAAACTTTCCCAGAGTACCTACCAGGTTGACCGGTGCTTAGTCCCCTTGTGTTTTGCTGAACATGATATGCAAAGAATAAAGACACACACCTAAATGGACGATCACCAACTAGGACTTTTATCTTAACTTCTTATCAGTACACAAATTTGCTAAAACACTGAACTGCAAGCTGTCCAGTAGCTTGTGTTTTTCAACCCTAAAAATTACTAGGCTCTTGGTTTAACACAGGATTTCTTGTAACAACCCCTAAAAAATACCAGACTGATGATTTTAATCCCTAAAAAATATGACAGTCATACAAATATAGGGAGTACCCCCCCCTCCCCCCGCCTTTGTCATTTTTACATACTGTAAAATCTCAATTTAAAGCCCTGGGCTTTTATAACTTCATAAGGGGTTTTGGATGGGCTTATAAATGAGAGGGCTTATGTCAGGGGACTTATGAACGGTATAAAAAATGTTTCGGATCGATGAGAAAAAATGTATCTGAGAAAGGAATTAAAGCTAATACTATTACATTTCGAGTTACATTTCTATTACATTTATTGTGATGCACAATAAAGGGGAAATTTATATAAAAAACATCTATATAACTGACTTATATGACTGGAACAATTGAATCGGAATAGAATGAAAGTCATTATTATTGTTCTAACCTCAGTTTATGTTTGCAACGCTCGATTAAAAACTTTGACGTTTAAAAAGAAAAGCAAAACACACTCACTTATACAGTAGATGGGCTTATAACAGGGGAACTTGTATCCAGAATAAAATATTTGTTTGCAAATGGATGGGCTTATGTATATCCAGGGGAGCTTAAAACCAGTGGGATTTTACTGTATTTGAAGTCAATAGCTGAAACTTTGCCATTTTACTGATATCAACTTACTCTTTTCATTTCTGGATATCATTTTATTGTCATCTATAGCTGAATTTTTTCAAGTAGGTGTGGTGACATCACCTCCACATGCAAAGCACCGATGGTAGGCTTAAAAAGCCTTTTATAATTCTTTTCTAGCTAAGTATATTGAACTGAGAATGAATTAAGTTGTATCTCTGAACTGGGAAATTATTTAATAATCTGTGGTACTGTATACGTAGGTCGTTGATGCCTCAAAAGAGAGTGTTAAAGATGAAGACAAACTTGCTACTTCTATTGAACCAAGTGAAATATCAGCCCAACCCTCAGCTGATATACCAGTTGTAGAATCTACTGTAGAGGTAGCTACAACAGATGAAGGAAAAGGCAGTACTGATAAACCAGATCTTGAACTTGGTACAACTAGTAATACTGCAACAGCTGTAGAAACTTCTTCATCATCACAGGAAATGGCCTCTACAAGGTGTTTGCTTCATTTAACATAAATACCACATTTGATGTATTAAGCACTTACCCTAGCTGTACATAATATGATATGGAAAAGTTTGCGGATGGGTGCTTGCTCAGTCAATTTTGCATAACAATAGTTTTCCTAATGTAGCACTGATAATAGCTTTTTGAAAATGAAACACATAAGTTATGAGAATTTCTAGATGACTCACTCTTTCTGATCTTGATTGCAACTGAACAACATGCAACACAACCCACTATTGAAATAGTCAAGTTTTAAGCACCAAAAGGGATACAAGTCATTAATTTTCTGAGAATTGCTTTCAAAAATAAAGTTTTATCCTTGTTACAACAAGCTTCAAGTTTTTTTCTCTTTAACCAAAATGGATCTTTGCGCAATTTTACAGAAAAACTACTTTCTTGATCTCTCAAATTGATCTTTTGCGATATTTTCTGAAAATTCTTGAGCCCACCATCTTTTATTATGAGGTATTTCAACTGATTGGACCCAAGCTTCGCAGCCTCCATTTTTTCTTGCCCTATTTCCCACGTGTCCAAAACTTTGTAAAACATTATATTTGCAACATGGGCTTGAGAAGAATTGTTTTCTGTGACATTGATTTACTAAGTTGCGGAAAACAGGTCCAAGCTCTCTGGTTTTTTCCAACAGGCTTGAGCAGCTTTTAATACAAAGAAATTTAATTTTTGTTGTGATGGCTGTTTACAACACAGTTGAGACCTTGAAGTTCCACAGTTTAAACAATCTTGTTCTCATTTAGTCAGTCATCAAACCAACAAGAGCCTGAGGAAGAACTAAAGGGATTGAGGCCAGGAACAACACCTGAAAGCTACAATGGAGCCATTTTAGACAATTATATTTGGTCACAATCTGTGAAGGACATAGATGTGAGGGTGCCTGTACCTTGCTCAATCACAAAAGCCAGGGATGTAGGTGTGGACATCAAAAGTGATCACCTCAAAGTGATTGTCAAGAAGAATATTCCAGTCGAGGGTAGGTAACAAATGGGAAACCAGAATGGTCCCTGTGGTATATTATGGTACATTATAATCCCTATGGTACATTTAGTATTACTATGAGCCCTATGGTGTTATCTGGTGTTTAAATGTATATGGTGTATCTGGTATCTGTATGCACCTTGTGGTATATTTGGTACCATTATAACCCCTGTTGTACGTTTAGTGTTACTATGAGCCCTATGGTGTTACCTGGTATCTGTACGAACCCTGTGGTATATTTGGTACCATATAGTACAGGATTTTAGTAAAATTACTCAGGTGACTATAATAGATTTTTTTGCAGCCATTATTGTTGGAGGCTCACGTCTTATGCTTTTTGTTTTCTTTGTAGAGCTTAAAACAGGAAGAAAAATCCTTATTGATGGAAAACTGCAAAGGAAAATAAGGTGCGAAGAATCCATGTGGTCGCTGGAGCCAGGAAAGTGCATAGTTATCAACCTTGAGAAACTTGAGGAGAGGTTTTGGACAGCAGTAATAGAGGGTGACCCGGAGATTGATAAGACTAAGGTTGACACCACGCGGTGTATAACAGATTTTGATGAGCAAACACAGTGTGACTACGAGCGAGTTATGTTCGATCATCAACAAAAGCTACAAGGCAAACCAACGAGCCAAGAAAAGGTAATACCTAGAAATGTTTTCAAATAGTTTGATTTTGTTTTTTTTGCCACAGGATTGTGGGAGAGCCTGCCTGACACAATGAACCTCTCAAATTCATGGGCAGTGGAAGCAAAAACTTATTGGGGGGCGATGGGGCACAGTGGAAATTGTAATAGTTCATTTCAAAATCTTAAATTCCCATTCAAAAGATACTGTTAGCCAAAAAATTTATTGGGGGGCCCACCAGTTTTGCCACCAATGTCAATAACCACCAAAAAGCAATGTCAGAAACTTAGGGAGTTATAAAACCCTGCGGTAGGTACTCCCTATATTGGGGTGGTAGGTATGACTGTCATGTTTTTTAGCCAATTTAGGTGTTAAAATTGCCAGTCCCATATTTTTTAGGGGTTGTTAAAAGAAATTCTGTGTTAAACCAAGAGCCTGGTATTTTTTAGGGTTGAAAAACGCCAAGCTGTTGGACTTCCTGCAATCCTGTGTTTTAGAAAATGTGCGTACTGATAAGAAGTTAAGACAAAAGTCCTTTGGTGAACGTCCTATTATGCGTGCACCTTTATTTACTGCATAATATATCACATTCAGCACAACACGAGGGGACTTAGCGCATACCAGCTAGCTACCCAGGAAAAAATTTCAGCTTTCAATTGGTGTTTTTTAGGGTAATTTTAAAACCAGGAGGTATTTTTTAGTGTGGAAAATTTTTATCCCTTGGTAATTTTTAGGGTATTTTGGGGACTTTTCCGACTGTCATCGCTACCCTTTTAACCCTGAACTAGCCCCTGGTTATAAAACAAGGAACTTTTTACGTTTGACCAATGGTAGAAAACTTTGTTCTTTAAACTTACATTTATTCTGATCCTAAACTCTAACATTTTACTGTTTTGTGTCTAGAATGCGCATGAAATGCTCAAGAAAGCTTGGGATGCTAAAGGTTCACCCTTTGCTGGAACTCCCTTTGATCCATCAAAGGTCAACATTTCCCCAGGGAGTGGATTTTGAGGAAAAGTGATTTTAATTTCTTATTTGTAACTGAAAGATGACACACGCCGAGACTGCCCACAGAGAGTTCACAAACTCGTGCTCAGGCCCCACACTCGGGGGGAAGAAAGAAAAGTAGGCCTGGGAACTATTTTAGCAGCAAAGTTTCTTTTTCCTAGGCTCAAGGCAATCTTTTGTATCGATAAAGCTTTCGACGAGAAAGGATTATAACTCGTTTTAAAGAAGGGAAAGAGAACTATAAAATTACCTAATTGTTGGAGGTTTGCGTCGTTTTTTGTTGTTGTTTGAAGTCAACACAACGCCCACTCTTGCTCAAACTAAAAATGCAATCAACTCTCGCTCAGGATCAACTCTGGAGACAATTTTAATTTGTTTAAACAAACACATTATGTTCAAGTTTGCAAGTGGTGACTAACCGAGAGTTTTCTTTTGGGCATCATCTATTGTTGAAGGAAATTGGGGGAAAGCTTTATTCCCACTTTCCCACTCTGAATTGTGTTTGGTGCCATTAGTTTGTTTTGTTACACACTCAAATACACACACACTTGCGCGCGGCGTGCATTTATGATTTACTACTCGCTGCTTACAGCAATACTGAGAAAAAAAATTAACAGGAAGGCCTTTTCCTTTCAGTCTGTCTGATAGGTCCGACCAATCAATTCAAATTTTAGCTTGTCCTGACCGTATTGTTCGATGATGTAGTTTAATAACTTCACAGTTAATATAAGTACACCAATTAATGTAAAATTATCTGAATGATATGGTTAAGACTGTCAAACCAGTGGGTAAATGTTTTACTATTATATTTCAAATTTCTATCTCCCAGTATTTTTCAATATTAACACTGCATGCATGTCACTTATTCGCAGATTTCGAACATAATCTTCTGACACCAGTTTTAAACATTCGGTTGGCTCCACTCCTGGCCACTTTTTCCAGATCGTTTGGCACACGGATGATAGAGATTTTCTAAAGAACTGTTTTTTTTGGCTGGTCAGACAAACTTCGAGCTTGTTTAAACTAAGGCGTTATATGGCTGCGCTTGTATAAAAAGAGTCGTCAGTCGAAAAACTTTCAAGGTCGCCAAGCCTTGCTCAAAAATACCCTCGGTCCTCTTTCAAAACTGATCTTTTTGGTGATTATCCTATATTTTTGTGTTTGATATTTACTCACATATATCTTGTATAGTTGACTCTTTTATGCACGATGGGTTCAGACGCTGATTTGTTTGCCAACCTGCCGTGATGTGTTAAAGGGTATAACGAGCGCAAAATATAATAAACTGAATTTGAATTTGTATTGTGCAAACATCAGTGAGGCATTTTGGAATGCGCATTGCAATACATTTGAAATAAAACTAGGAAAACTGGGAAAAAAAACTAGTAACAACTAACTGGCACGGACTTTTGTAACAAAAAAAGTAAGGGTGAGAGTATAGGCCATATTTTTGTCTGCTAGTCGGTAATAATACTAATAGTTATATAATGACAACTCCCCCAAGGGGCTTTTCACTTTTAGTGTCATAGTTAAACTTCCGAACAAACACGACTACAGTTAGGCTATTGAAAAGCATGGTGGATTTGACGCTGGGATCACCAATGCCAAATTGAGTCGGTAGTCAGAGTGGGAACCGCATACAAATCCGGCATCCCTTACCACTAAGCCACGTTTTGGCTCTCAACCCAAAATAAGTTATCATAAAAAGTACTCTAGAATTATCCTATCGCTCACGGTTTGTATATGGTAAAAAGTTAGCTTCCGTCTGTTAATTACCTCCAGAACACGGCCAACAAAATCGGCTTTGTAGTGAAGCAGTACAAATAGAAATAGAATTCGTGAACGAGCGTTTCAATGAATGAATAAATTAATCAATTAATTAATGAGCAAAGCGACACGATACACGCCCTATGTTGACCAGGTGTTTCCCTCAAATGAGTATAACCTGGCAATTATGTTCCAAAAGTTTCGATAAATTTTTGCAATCCAAGAAAAATGGCGCCGGAACATCAATTTTAGCCGGAATGATGATTTGATTTGTTTGATGTTGTGGAGACTCGGCCGTTCTGAACACGGGATTCTATTTTATTCAGAATCAGTTCTTTTACTGTGTATGTTTGTTTTTAAACAACTTTACATCAACTAATTCTCGCTATTGCTGATACATATATAAAAACTACTACCAAATGTATTTGTTCAGCCATATTGAGAACATATTGCATTGGTCTTTCAATGGCTGTAGGAAAAGAGCAAATGAACCATCTTGGGCTTATACTAAACTGAACAAGAAGCAAGAATGATCTGCATTCCGAACTCTAAATTGTGAATCTATATTCTAAAATCAAGTCTATATCAAGTAATTTGGTTATGTTTTATGTATAGACCTTATGCATCAACGGCAGCGATATAAATATTCTTTTGTCTATACATTTACGTTAGCGCAACTAGCTTCGTTTTGGATAACATATTCTTTTGAAAATTTTACTCAAGAACGAGGCTAGTTGTACGAATTTGAATGAAGACAAAAGAATATTTAAATCGCTGCCATTTATACGTAGGGTCTTTACAAGTTCGTTTTTCAACATCTAGAATTTCTTTATTACAAAACGTTTTTATCTTTTATTATGTGGCTAATACAATTTTAACTGAAATTTTAAACACACGAGTTTCATATACCCTCGCGGAAGAAACATGCGCTCGTCCTGCCAAATGATTGGGCTATTCGTTGACTGCGCGCGCAAACAGTATTTTATTGGTAGATGTCAACAATCTCGCATATAATTATTGGCAAGATCTATACACAATAAAGTCTTATACTGTTAATTTTTTTTTTTTAAAAAAAACACCAATATTACGTAAATTTGCACTTTCATGTTCAAACTTATATATTCTATGTTTCCATACTTTATTGTATACATTTCATAAAATGAACAAAGTAGAACGCCCACTGTTGGTCAAGTAACTTGCCACTGCATAGTTAAGAAAGCAAAGAAAAACGTTTGTGTCCAATTTTTATTTAATCAAAGGGCACCAAAATCGTTTAGAAACAAAAAAAAACAGCCAGAAAGAATCAACGGATTACCAAAAACAACATCAGACCAAGGTTAGTTAAATTTCATTGAAAATCAAATTTTGAATTTTACTTCGCTCGTGATTCGTTACAAATACTGTATTTGTATGCCAACAGTGATTTGTGCCTGGGCAGCCTGTTCATCTACGAATCTTACTACGACCGACTTCATGTACTTAGTGTTAGCTAATACGTAAGTAACACTGACCGCATATAAGAATGTGTGAGAAAATCAAATTCTTTTGAATCTCTATATACGAACAAATTACTATCTCATGTATTTTATTCCGGTTTTTGTGCCATTTTGAGGCCTTTTGGTACATATATTCGAAGACGTTTTGTTTCCCCCACAGAAAAGAAGGTAGTAATTCAAACTAGGTAGTAATTTGTTCGTTAGAGATTCAAAAGAATTTCCCATACATTCTTTTATACGGCTTAATTTCAGGAGCAATTACCATGTTCAATGAAATAGATATTGATAAAGTGCTTGTACCAACGCCTTCCTTGTGGAGAGAGGAGTCCATAATACAATAAAAACCAATA
>JAOBRD020081262.1:0-14568 GCA_027575215.2 Hydrozoanthus sils
CCCCCCCCCCCCCCCCCCCCCCCCCCCCCCCCCCCCCCCCCCCCCCCCCCCCCCCAAAGGTAAAGAAGGAGACCTAGGGAGGGGAGATACAAAAAATTAAAAAATGGACTATTACAAGTTTTTCCCGCCCATCCCAGGTAATAAATACGGACTGGTCCCGTAGGTAGAATAAGAAGCAAATATTTAAACTACAGTAGCAACTACAGATGAAACAGTAGACACCTTTCTAGATTTTTTAAATTTGCTTAAAAAGATAACCAGTAATAGCAAATTATTTATCTTAAAAGTACTGATGAACTTCTTAAAACAATTCAAAGGTATTTAATTAAACAAACCAAACTCAAATTCCAAATCTTGGAATTAAACACTCAAAAGTTCACCGTGGTTAGTTTAATGTAAGATTAAATGTGCTTTAACGTAAGGTTAAATTTAAAAAACTCCCAGTTCTTCATTTTTCAGAACTCATCAAGGTAACAGGCAGGTTAGACTATACAGGAGGGATAACAGCCCGTCAAGGACAAGAAAAAATACTTGTCTTACATGTTTTCAGTTAACTGTGTTTAGTTTATTGTAGCGGGGGGGGGAACGGGGGGGGGGACACGATAAAAATGGTATGGGAAATGGGGTATCGAAGAGTGAGATGTGAGATACAAAAAAAACACTATATTGTCTCACCTGCACCTTACGGAAGACCAGATAGTCCCAAATACTGTCGTTTCGTATAATCCCTCTGTTCAGGAAAAGCAAATATACATATTAGTGGTCAAAATACCAACAACAAACAAAACTACTGAACTCACCAACAACTAAACAAATGCGATGTTGATTAAAAACAAAAAGAAACAAACTATCTATTCTAATATTGTAGCTTTTCGGAGCATACATGTAGTAAACTATACTCATAGATGAAAGAGTTGATTGGCAGAGTTGTGGTCTATAAAAACGTACGATTGCAAAATTTAGTAACAGGCCTGCCTTTTTATACCAAATCAATCAAATTCAAGATGTGAAATAAATATGACTTTTACAAAGTAAGCCAAAACAGGGATGCGAACGAAACAAATCTAGTCTAACTTTAATTAACAACAATAATGATACCAGTAGGCCATAATAAAAACATAATAGCATAACCTAGTACAATAATCATTAATATTTTTTAATACTATTTTCATTATCATAAAGATAACGAAGGAGAAAGAAAAATTTTAAGGATAATTTTTTCAATGGATCATTAGCCTAAATAACAGTAGTAAGACAACATTAAAGGGCCTTTACGGCAACGTATCTCTTGCACTGACATCGGAAGCGTGTTTTTGGTCGCTATGAAATATTTGATAGGTTCCTGTTTTCTCATTTCAATCACTGAGAGCTTTAAATTAGCTACAGAATTGTACCTCTTTAAATAATCTGTTGCTTTGTTGCTTTATTCCTCCTTTTTGTGTTACTCGTGTACGAAAATTATGTCAGATTTCAGCTCTTAACGCGAGTATTGTCTAGCTATCAAAGCAAAAAACAGCTTTTAAAGTTTTAAATTAATATATCTTGTTTAGAATTCAAGATGCCGCTTTTGATCTCTACTTTTCTTTACACTTAATTGTCAAAACCTGAAGTATAAGTGCAAAAATTAGTGTTTGACTAAAAGAGCAACTTGACAAAAATTGTTTACTATATAGCAGGAGTGTCTAAAACAAGCAAAAACATAAACTGAAAGCTTTATATGTTAGGTTCTCACCATTTCCTCAAGAAAAACGTGAAGCAACCACTGTTTACTTTGTAAAGATATGCTTATACCTCGTTTTTGTACTAGAAACTTTCTTCATTTTAACCTATGTACTTTCATTAGATAACCATTTTCCCTCCAAAATTTTAATGCTTAAAATTGCAAAATTATAATTTCAAATATTACGAAGTTAGCTATCCGTAGATTTCAAAGTTAATAGAATGATTTCACAAAATCAAAAAATCTATTCAATAAAAGTCGGCAAGCTGTTATCGAAGCATTTCTTGTTTGTCCAGCTTCGACTATAACAAGCATCAGTTGAAATGAACTGTCGGAACAATTTCCATGACAGCTGACTCCTTCTTGTCGGCAGAAAGGAAACGTGATCTTTTTCTTCCGCCGGCATTTTTCATCTATATTAGAAGTGTAAATCACAAGAAAAAGCTTTGAAGTTGAAAATGACAATTTGAAAAATCAAAGCAAGATGGCTCCAACAAAAAAGATACTCCTTTCTTTTTGTTTCGCAGTAGTTGTGGTTGTAAACTGCCTTGGAAACTGCTTGGTTTTTGTAGTTATCCTCAAAAACCGTTTGATGAGAACTCCGATCAACTATTTACTCTTAAACTTAGCTTTGGTGGATTTATTAGTAGGAGTGACTACAGTTCCTAGTCACATCATTAGCCCTTTCATCTCTTATCCAAGAGGAATCGAAGGAAATTTCTTTTGTAAGGTCATCTCGAGTGACAACCTTACTTACATCTGTGGACAAGTATCGGCTTTTACTTTAACGATAATCGCTTATGAACGATTCCAAGCAGTAGTTTATCCACACAGCGTCAAGAAAAAGATAACAACTACAAGAATTTTGGTATGGATAACTCTCTGCTGGATCGCTTCAATAGCAATAATAGCACCTTGGATTTACTGGGCGGAAGTAAACACAAATACGGGCAAGTGTTATCAAGGGAAACCACCCGATTACGCGGTACACATGTACAGATACATTAACATTGGTATCTTTGCTGTTCCTTTGATATCGATGACAATACTATACGGTCAAGTGATAATGAGACTGACGAAGTCCGAGCACAAGGACGCGAGCAGAAGAATCCAGGCGAGAATGAAAACTCGTAAACGGATCACATTGATGTTGTTTAGCGTGGCCATCGTTTATGTAATCTGCTGGAGTCCTATAACCGTGTTTTTCACAGCAACCAGCCAAGGGAACGAAAACATTTTGTATCAGGTTTTCACGTTGCTTGTTGCTTTAAATTCAAGTGTTAATGCTTTTATTTACACTTTATTCAGCAAGCAGTTTCGACGAGGAGTTAGAAATGCCTTCCGTTTAAACTCCAGACTACCTAACAGTGTTGCTCGCAATTCATGGAAACGACGGTCGGAAGGCACATGAAAGTCCCCGAAACTGTCCATCTACTGTGAGTTAAAATGCAAATAATCTATTTGGTATATCTAATGTTCTTTTTGTTTTCCTATTTTGATAATTTCTGTGTCATCATTAACCAACAAAACTTGCTAACAAAAAGAAAGCCTTCTTTTTGTTCAATCTAACTAACACGAAAGATAATGTTCAGTTCGAAAATTGTAGCGCACTTTCATAAACATGACTTTTTTCGTAAAATAACGCTAGTATTTAATTGTGACAGCCTTAAGCTTAACATACACATAAGCAATGACATATTTTTCGACTCATGATGTCATGTATGTATCTGTTAAGGCGACTAAGCGCATTTTCTTTGATAAATGTCCATGGTTTCGCAGCAAAGAGATTATTTGTATTTTAGTAGTGTTGTAGGAAGAAATGGGTGGGTGATTTATAAGCCTGAATGAGCTAAAGAATTAGAAAGTAAAAGCAAGAGTTGATTGGAAACAAATGTAGGAAAGAAATTAAAATGATTCGCTGACGTAGTGTTTACCGCTTTAGGTCTTGTTCCTTGGAATTCATAGCCTTCTCAAAAAGCCAAGTTTTTATTTTGCTTTGTGAAAGACCCGCCATCACCTGCGTTGGAACAAAAAACAGAATAACTTTAACATCGGCACTGACGGTGAATTTAAAGGTAGAGAGACTATTTATATCAAGGTAGAGATACCTGACAGTAGTAACAGCAACTGAACAAAAGAGAATAACCTCAAACGAGGTCTAGAAAAAACAAATTATTGGTTACATTTTTTGTCCAAAATCAAGGGTCGTGTTGTGGAATCAGACCACGAGAAACGAGGACAACGCGACACTGCGTGCAATTGTCTAAAATTGAGGAACAGAGGGGTTAGGATTGAATCGCAAAGGAAAGACTTGGAGGTGACTGAGACCAGGTTTCTCGTCACGAACAATCGCTTTAAAGTTGTTAGAAGTATTTTTCGATCCATGCAAAACGGAGTCACCTTGCTGTAAGGAGTTTTGGATAATTTCACGACTAACTGTTGTCAGTTCTTATCGTAGGAAGCGAAGCCTGCCATGAAGGTGACAAGGACAGTATTTTTGGGTCATCAAGATATATGATTGTTTGGAATCAAACACTTTGAAAAAACAAAAAAATCAAAAATCAATAAAAAAAAAAGGTATAATGTATTATAATCGTTCTCTGGTTGAAATTCGAAAAACACAGGCTTTCGGGTTGTCAGTCTACAACCTTTGACAAGCGAGTATATAATGACTATATAGAACCTACATGTATCAAAGCTATAAGATGTTAAATAAGAATTCAAATGAACATTTATAAAATTAATATTAAAACAGAAACGTAATTGAACAAAAAAGGGTTAAGAACGTTTTATTCAAAGGTCACCGGGAATCGATAGTATGAACCTTTTCTTATCCGGTCTAATCACAGCGATGCCTTAACTGCAATTCTCACCTAGTTAAAGTGCTACTAAACGAATCTTGTTGACTTTTTGGAAGAATTCTATGAAACAGAAATATAAATTTTCCGGAAAAAATCCAAAGAGAAAACGCGATGTTTTTAAAGAAGTTTGTATATCGCTGAATTGGCCGCCATCTTGATGCACTTATTCCGCTGACCGAAGCCTTAGAATGCAGGCGTTTGGCGGGAAACGTAGTCCGAATGACGCGCATCGGGTTTCACATCGAATTTTCTCAGAACGATTGTGCAAAGTTTCAGCATCATTGATCTTGTATTTCACGTGATAAGTGTTGTTTGCGATCTTTACACTTGTGAGTACCTCCCATGAAGTCACAGTTTTGGTAGTTAGGGTGTTTGAAGAACCTCAATGACTCCATTATCTTAATGAAATAAACATTTTTCTTCTTTTTCAAAAACCTTTCTAGCAGACGGAGTTCCATGATTCCGATAGTTGCACTTTAACTTAATCAAAAGTAAGTTACTGTGGATGTGTATTATAAGTTCTCAGGATAAGAGATGACAAACGTACATTATAATTTCGTAGGTAATTTGGCATGGCGTCCAATTAAAACGCTATGTGTAGAAGGGGGTAAACTTGCCGTAATTGGCAACCACACACAAGGTGGGTCGGTGTCAACGATGGTGTTTCTGTATACAGAAGTTTCTTATGTACCGTAGTTTTTTAAGGTAGTAGGGACTGTGCTTTATATTTAAAGTAGGTTTAAAATTCCTCTTGGATCGAGCTTAATTCGACTGCAAATACATTATTACCAACTGCATACCTTGTCGTAAATTCGGTTCAACAGTCTTGGTACAACAAGGAATATTGTTGGCCTGAAAAGAGACAATAATTGTGAAACGAAGAATACACTGTCTTCCTATGGACTAAGATAGTGTTGGATTCTAAGACCTGGAGTGCGTTGGGTTCTAATAGGTTCCAACCCTTTCGTTCACAATCAATAAAGCTCCCCTAATGAAGCCCATGGACAGGCAATAAAAGTCCATCTCAATTGGCCTTCGAGCTAATTCAGTGATTCAGCTGATGTTAACGAGTTTTTTTGACAAATGAATTCAATGAGAATTTACAAATATTTGTGAAGCAAATCAAAGCTCTTTTTCAAAAACACTACGAATCACTTTACCACGCAATCGTCTGTCTTCGAACATTTTCTCATTGCAAAGTAAGCTTTGTTAATCCATCATTAATAAACAATTAACTAATTAACGTATCTTTAATGAAATTGTTTGCTCTTGGAGTTCAGCCCTTTTCTAACAGATACGAAAGTAAACTCAGGCCACATCGAAGTACTGTAATAACCTTGCATGGTTGATAAGCAAAACTACTTTATTTACATACCTAAGTTTTTGCATGTCATCGAGCAAAAGTTTAGGGTCCCCTCGAAAATAACCAATCTTTGCTCCACTTGCAAATAGGGCAACCTTGGTTTAAAATAGAATGAAGTCATGCATTCATCTGCCACATACTTAGCTTATACCTAGCCTGCAAGCTGATCATTCTTTTACATAAGTCTTCACGAGGAGATCAGAGGGAAAGAGAACCCTCTTGTTTCTTCGCTGGGATATAACAGATATCTGATCGCGAAGTTAAGTAGGACTTAGTAATTTGGACAGACGTAACTCAACAACAACAACTTTAATAACAACTTGACAAGTACATATTTATTAACATTTACGTTCTTTTTTTGCATTTACTGTTTAAAGCACGCTTAAAACAATTTTATTACCATAATCTAAACCAGGAGACTGCTAAATTTTTCAGTTTTCGAGCAGTCACCTAATTCAGTTATCAGCACCCTGAAAAGAAATCCAAAGTCTCAAACTAACTAGTATCATTAACGACGTGTTTGTAACAACTTATTAGATTTATTTACACTTAATATAATCTTGAGTGGCTTTATTGATTCCGAATAACTCGATGATGCCATAGTTTATCTAGGGACTGGTTATGAAAGCCGTTAAACTAAAAGGGAAATACAAAGAATTTGCAAAGATGCTTTGTTGTAGGTTGAACGAACCGCGACCGTGCACACTCTTTGTTTCAGGTGTTAGTGAGACTGAATGTTTCGACTGGATACTTGTTGATTTGCATCTCAAAACCTTTTGTATTTTGTGCACCTTCGGGAATAGTAAACAAAAGAAAACGACGAATAAAGACCTACAACAATGGTTTCATAACCAGTCCCTAGATAAACTATGTTGATACTAGCTCTTTAGGTTGATCAGTAATTGGATAGGTTCTCTATGGTTGAAACGAGTGTAAAAGAAGAAGAAAGCTTGGTGTTAAAGCTAAAAGAAGAAAATTGTTATACAAAGAATGCAACTGCAGAATACACTGCCACCTATTATCTTGGTTGTAATGCGCATCTATATTTGTACAATGAGGAATACGCAATAATAAATTACCGTAGTGGCAGTAACGCCCAAATTGTAATCAAAGAAGGCTTCACGAAAACAGGCATTGGACTTTGCTTTTACGGAAATTTTCCTGCCTTATTAGCCGGAATACGGTTTGATGTGGCTGTTGAATTTGTTACTATACTATTTTATGTTATGATGGGTTTTTCTCTTTCTAAGTTTCTTGTTCTTTGGCATTGCTAGCTATATATCTCCTTGCATGGGGTAGTTGTTAAATTAGGGAAAGTGGGCTCATTGTTTCAAACCTGTATTGTTCTTTCCATCATATGTGCAAGAGGCAGGTACGAAAGATGAACGTCCGTCTGTAATAGTTCTTTCTCTCCCTAAACGCAAAAGTATTAAATGCAATTAAATATACTGTCAAAACTTAATCAATTTCCTTTTGTAGCTTCCACAGATAACAATATCAGGTTATTGCAATAAATTTTTTTCGATTTCTTGCGCAATTTAGTTTTTGTGGTTTCGGGAATTAGAGACCAACGTAAAAAACTAACCGAGCTAAATCTTAGTCAATTAGATGAAAAACGTTTTGGTGAGATAAATCAAGAAAACTTGGGTGAGCTTCATAGACGTGCAGCCAGTATCATTGAAGGGCACAGGGTATCACAAGCAGACATGTCTCGCTTATTCAGTTGGCCTTTGCTGCAGTCCCGTCGGGACTATCTTAAAAGGCATGTTAGTTTTTTAAAAGTGTCTTCATAACTTGGTTCCACCTTATCTACTAAATGAGTTTAGTCACTCACGCAAATCTCACTCTTATAATATGCGCTTTAGAAATTTGTTGTGTCCGCCTTTTTCCAAAACAACTAAATATCAGAGCTCCTTCAGGTTCAGCGGTACTAAAATATGGAATACCTTTCCGCTAGACCTAAGGAGGACACTTAACTTAACCAAATCCAAGTCTGGCTTAAAGATAAATCTAAGATCTCACTATCTAACTTAATTTTATACCAACACTGTATTTGTATGTACATTTTCGATAAGTGTTCTGTAATATTAGAGTGTCTTATTGTAAAATATATTTTGTCTGCAAGTTGCTTTAAACAGAGCCAAATTCGAACCAGCTTTGCTGAACTGGACACCTCTGTCTAAATATTGCAGTAAATAAATAATCAAATTTTAATTTTTTGATAATTGTGAGTCTCTTATGCATACGCTCCCTTTGCGTTTCAGCCATCCAGTTCAAAGTCCAACAACATTGCGTGTAGAGTTTAAAACAATGAAATTGTGATGTTTTGGTAAATTTTGCTCTGCTAACTTTGATTTCTGTCAAACTTTCATAAAAGTGACTATGAAGTCAGAAACTCATGTACTGTGTATGTAAACAATTGTCACAAAATTCAGTTTTCTTTTAAGGTTTTTCTTTGAACCAAACCGTAAAGTTTAACTCCCATAAAACAAACCTTGGAATCTTCACAGTTCACTAACAAGAAACACTTTTTAAATTGTTTTTACATCACTACCGCGCTACACAGCTTATATGAGCGATTTTTAATTGCCAATAAATATGATTTAAACCAAATGATCATTGGAAAAAGAACGTTTCCCTAACCAATGAGGAGAAACTTTTATTTAGTTTATACACTTTTACAACTAGTTTAACTCCCTGAATCAAGAAACCTAGAAATGCGTATTAAAATATTGGTTTCTTCTCACTTGCATATAGAACTTCCACGCGTTTCAAGTTCCACAAATGACATGTTTTGGTTTCTCCAAGAGTGTTAACTTTTACCGTCTGCCGAGCTGGTTATATTTTTGGTTAAACACAAACATACCCTTCTGTTGTGAAACAGTATGCCGGATAGATCTGCGATGACTTGTTCATGCGTGATAACTGCTCCTTTAGGTATCCCTACAATGACATCGCGCGTAAAGATAAATAGATAGATAAACCTTTATTCATTTATAAGGTTAAGGGTAGTCTCCAGATGAAAACGCAATACCTGCTATCAACAAGGAGAGCCTTGAGCTAAAGCTCCTATAAGAAATACTGATTTACCCAGTTTTTTGTTTATCTAAGATATTTCAAGTCCTCATCACGATAACCTTGTTCCAAAGTTCCTCGGCAGTGTGGGAAAGGTCGGAATGACGGCCCCGTGCCCGTATCTCCCACCCACCCAAGAAGACCTAGGCCCGCGGGCTCTCGGGGACATAACGGGCAGTTATGGTATACAAGGCTTAGAAGATTATCAGTTACCTGTCGTTCCACTGGTGTAGCAAATAGTGAATATATCTTCGGGCTTTGGCAGCTGCCATTTTAAGAAAATAATTAGGCAAGACTGTAGAGGTTACTATTATAATCAAATTCGCAATAAAAAATTTAGCAAAGTCTCAAAGCTTACTTTCAACAAAGAATCGACTACAAATGTAAACAGAGCGAAACAATGCTACCGATTAACAACTTTCGTGTTACCCATTTAATAGCAATAGCTATTACGGCAGAAAGGAGAATAATAAACAATATGTAATAAAAATAATGAAACTTATACCGTTTTCTTGCATGCGTTGTTTTTTCCGAAATCCTGACAAGAAAGCAAAAAATAATGTGTTTATCTACGTTGCACTTCTGACGTGGATTTAAGTTGATGAGAACAAAATCATTGTTCATTATATGCCACAAGTTAATAGATCACAAAGACACAAAAAAAGCTCTAAATCGTCTAAATCAGAATAAAACAACGAAGCGTGTAACGGTGCCTCGAATGTTGTAGTTATTACAGAAAAAAATTGTGGCATGATTTTGCCACGGAAGTTTGAAAATTAAAAAGAAAGCGAAAAAATTCTCTCAACACAAAAATGTTTGGCTTCGAATACACAGGATTCAACCGGGTTTAAAGAGTTTTTTGGTAACATTTACGCCAAGCTGAGAGCAACATCTTATTAGTGCCCCTTTAAAGTCTATATTCTGGATGCCGTGGCTGAGCGGTTAGCGTGTTCAAGCCTCAGCTGTCAGACCACTCTGTATAGTGTCCTTGAGCAAGACACTTTACCTGACTTTGTTCCAGTCAACTGAGCCGTAAAAATGAGTGCCAGTTCTGCTGGAAGCTAACCTGCAATGGATTATAATATAGTGCCCTTTTCAGGGGGAGTCAAAGACTCTCATCCGCTTAGCACTACGGAAACCGGAGATAAGCGACGGCCTAATGAGCCACTTGGCTCGTGAAAGGGTTTTTAAGCTTAATTGGCAGTTGCCCTGTTAGCTCTATTTACAGTTGATACCACTTAATAGCTCTAATTTCTAGTATTGTTTAGAAAAAAGCTCGCGACTTTTCCTTAGCTTGAGAATAAAGAGATTAGATATATCTTAATAACCGAGTGCGAGGTCTGACCAGGAAAATATTTTCCCGAGGTCTGTCACACTTTAGACCGAGAGTAGTGAGGTCTGTTCGAAAGACCGAGGGAAAATATTTTTCCGGACAGACCGAGGAAACGAGGTTATTAAGATAGTTATTACATGGCTTCAGTGTTAGGTAATCGCATGGGGCCAAGTAAAATTAAGGATTAATTTCACGAGTGTTATCAACTTTTTCCAAAATTGACCGAGTCGCTTTGCAACGAGGGCAATTTGAAAAAAATTGAAAACACAAGTGATATTAATCCTAAATTTTACGAGGAAACAGGCGAATATATGTTTATGACATCGAGGGCAAAATTCTTCATTCCCTGCGATATCCCACGAGAAAGCGTTTCATAACCTAACCCTTTTATCCAAATTTCTCCAAAAATTGCTGGACCAGAGATGTAATAAAATCTTTGCAATTTATTGAAAACATTCCGAAATCTTTGGAAGAGGTTTGAAATCATATGTAAGGCAATTTTACGATTTTTAAAAAAATTCGGAAAATCTTCGGAGGTGTTCGGAAACGCTCGGAAATCTTCGGGAATTTTCGGAACTCTACCAGCGACCAATCAGCGCTAAGTAATTTTGCCCTGAATTTAAAAAAAATGCTCCGCTGTTATCCAATCAGCTCGAAGTAATTTTGCCCTCAATGTTATAAGATCAGTAAAAGAGAACAAATGATTATCTCCGCGCGCTCGCGTTCGCCAGGATTCAGTCCAACAACTTCCCAATCCTGTATGCAGGGAAGTTATTGGACCGATTCTCGGCAAAATAGCGTGCAGGTTATTGAAACTAGAAATTTGACTCGCGATGTAATAAAAATTGGTAAAAACGGCGGATTTTTACGGACACGTAAGCGTAAACTTTCTTAAACGTTCTGGTTTAGTTATTCCTTTTCTCCAGGAACTTTTCAACACTCTACTGCTACTCTTCCAATTAATGGCCTTCCTCCGGCCGCTAGGAACTATACTGACTTTAAGAGATTCTGTAAATTGTGTAAATCGTTTCTTAAATCGCGCGTATCTAGTCTATGCTAACTAAGACGTTATATTGAAAATGATTGTTTTATCAAAGTCTAATTAATTGAAGGATTGTTTCATTATTTTATCATAATTTCATTACTGTATCTTAGGAATAATTTCTTATTACAGTTTTTGTTGGTAGTACTATTACAGACGAACATCCTCCATATGTACGTGTAGGATACACTGTTATAAATCATTATTGATATTATTATTATTGTTGTCTCCCTTTTGTATGACAAGAGCTTTGAGTGTCATAGCATGAGACTAGGATATATTTCGAACAAAGCGTAGCCTTGGATACCTCAAGCTCCTTCAGGGAAATAAGTTCAACTCCACATTGTGATAGCTCAGTTTTTTCTTCTTTGCTGCAAGTGGAATCTAGCTTCACAATCCTTTTAAGACATGGACAACCCTTCACTATGTTTCTAAGGATTCCAATCTTGGAACCATTACAGAATACAGTTTCCAGATTTGCTGCAGCAATAGAAGGAAAAAATATGTATTTGATGTTTAAATTGAAATTCATTAAGAAATAAGAGATGCAATTAAATTAAATCAAATTAAATTAGCTTAAATTAAATTCGTTAAGAGTTAAGAGATGCAATGATGTCCTTGTGGCCTTTCTAAGGTAGCTTACGACTGCTAGTAAGGGATAATTTTTTTTTATTCAATTACACCGTTTATCATTTTAAAACGTGAATTACAGAAGAAAGATGCAAATTCAATCATTAATGCAAACAACATTTTAGAGGGAAAAATCAAAATAGTATGATTGACACAAGAAATTAGAAATAATTGAAGATATGTATAACTGACCCATTCCACTGGTCAGTCACGTGATCTGAATTGGGTAAACAAAGATGGCGGCGAACAGTAGTGATGCAGGAAGAAGGTTGCTTTGAAAAAAATACTCCGTTGTCTGTTTCGTTTGCAGAAAATGAAATCGAAAAACACTTCAACTTAGGCAGGATATCTTTAAGCCCTTTTACATTTTGTAACTTTTTATCTTTCGGAAAACTATGAAAGGAAAAGTCATCTGTTGCCAATAACGTTGAAAAAAATAATGGACCTTTTGGCATCATGTTTGGTCTCTCGAAGTATTGTTTACCTAGTTCAGAGCCTGTAACGTAAACAGCGGATTAGGTCTACAGTTGAACCTCTCAAGACGGACACCCAGATAAGATGGACACCTCTATAAAACGAACACCAAAATCTTGGTCCCTGCTGTTTTCTCATGAATTCACTTACTGTAAGTCTCATGCAGTCCTTCAGTCTCTATAAGACGGACACCACTTTAAGGGTGCGTTCGTTTGGGCCTATTCCAAGTATTCCGGATTAAGAATAGAATTTTGAAATTTCTTCCAGGTTGTCAGGTTGTTGAAATATCTATTTCAAATTCACAATTCAAAAGAGTTTTGTCACTAACAAATGTTTTATTTGTAACTTCGCAGGAAAAACAGCCAAAAAGAACCGGGTAAAGTTTTTATTCTATTTATTCCTATTCCGGAATAGGCCCAAACGAACGCACCCTAAGAAGGACAGTTGAAGCCATTCCCAAAGGTGTCCTTCTTAGAGAGTTTTGACTGTATTGCTAGTGATTGCAAGTGTTTGCTTGTGATGACCAATGACAAAGTTTTCTTACTCTGATTGACTATATGAGCACATGCCTCCTCTCCGTGTGTGTCGTAAATTGGTACCAGTACCATGGAGTTCATCAGACAACCGTACTCAGCCAGGTTCCACTGTATGGAAAGACATACATGCAAGACATTCAAAAGCAGAAGTTTTCAACTTTTTACAGTGTCTCTTCCCAGATTTGGAAGTTTTGATAAAAAAAAAATAACCAGGTAAAAAGGGCTGATTTGTAAGTTCCAATAAACCAGGGACTAACCATTCTTCCGTTATTTGAAAATTCATTCTAGATAGATTTTTACTCGGTTTAGGTTTTAAAGGGCTGTACGACTTATTTGGGATTTACGGACATTAAACCCTACTTAACCTGGAGCTTGATCTATTAACATCATCACTATTTTGTCTTTTTTGACTTTCGCGGTTCTTTTAAGAGTTTAAAAAAATTGAAACTCTCAAAAAAGTGGCTTCAATCTATCTTGAGACCTATCACTCCCTAATATCTAGACGCGACGCGGATTTGACGCGGTAACGTACTTTAAAGTTACGCTGACAACTTTCTGAGCCATCGGTTCAGTTACATTTTTACTTGACTTTGAAAGAAAATAATTCCGCTTCAAATGTTAATTTAACAGAATTATTATAACAAATTAGTTCTTGGAATCTTGAGCATATATTCATTAGAATCAAACTTGCTCACATCCCTGGAGTTCTCCTTTTAAATCATAGTATTAGTAAAAACACAGTTGTGAATTAAAACTCACAACTGATTTTTTTTTTTACCATTGCTAAGATGAACTTCAGTTTCAATGATAAAAGAAGATTTCAAGCTGCCAATCAAAGTGTTATTTCTTTACCTCTATACAGTTCTGAGACATAATTCCAATTAGCGTGTCTTGTGAAGGCTCACAGCCAAGATGAATCAACCCTGAACCAACATGTGTTGCTCTTTCGTGTACCTGTAAATAAAACAGGGCAAAACTGAGAAGTCCATTCAGAAACTGGAAATCTTTGAGTTTCTTTCAATCAATGTCAGGCCTAGACTTGGGTTTCCTCGTAACAGATGATGAGAATACAAGAGACTGAGGGATTGAGTAGTAACAAATCTATTTAGAAGTATCTTAGATGTCCTGGTAACAGTAATGAGAGTACAAGAGGCTGAGGGATTGAATGGTAACAAACCTGTTTAGCAGTATCTTAGGTGTCCTGGTAACAGATGATTAAGAATACAAGAGGATGAGAGATTGAGTGGTAATTAACAAACCTGTTAAGTGGTATCTTAGGCGTCCAGGTAACAGATGATGATAGTACAAGAGGATGAGGGATTGAATGGTAACAAACCTGTTTAGCAGTATCTTAGGTGTCCTGGTAACAGATGATTAAGAATACAAGAGGATGAGAGATTGAGTGGTAATTAACAAACCTGTTAAGTGGTATCTTAGGCGTCCAGGTAACAGATGATGATAGTACAAGAGGATGAGGGATTGAATGGTAACAAACCTGTTTAGCAGTATCTTAGGTGTCCTGGTAACAGATGAT